>JAPYYT010002003.1:0-41680 GCA_030522565.1 Ceratosolen corneri
AAAATAAAATGTAAATATCGATATATTTTTAAAGAATATTTGAAAGATTTTGGGACACATCCGGCAATCATAAACGTATTGAATGTACGAGAAGAATTTGCAAAAAAAGAGGTAGTAGCGAAAGTCGAGAAACTGCATGATTCTCGAACAGACTGGAAATATTTATCAGGAGTCTAAGCATTAACAAAAGCTATATCCATGATTTTTCCGATGAATCTACTTCGCTAATAAATATTACGTTTTTATTTTATGAATATCATTATCTTAGATTGACTTAGATTGAAGATAAAGTAATGATTGAATAGATAGTGCTTTATCTTGCTAGATTTTTTATTGTAAAACAATGTTATTAATTGATATATACGTGTTTTATATTGCTCTTCAACAAATATAGACAATTAAGAATAAATTGATAATGTAGTTTCAATCATTCTCTTATATATACAAAATATGTAGATAATATGTGATAAATAAAATCAGTTTATATTATTGTGGATTACATACTTCAAATGATCTATTATTTTAGATAAGATCTTACAAATTTTTCATATAGCACTTTAGAAACTAGATAATTAACGTTTTATCTAAGCATATTTTACTTCGTTATATATTTAAAATTTTTTAAATTTATTAAAATTGTTATCAATTATAAAAACTGTAAAATAAAGCTTCTTGTTTTTTGTAACGCCATGATAGATAATATATTTCAAATTTAAAACAGTCTTAATTTAAATTAAATATTTTTAATGATTTTAAATCTTACAATATAGAACTATGAAGACTGATGAAGAAATGCCGACATCTCAATTGAAAATATTGATTGTAGAAATATGGGATTTCAAAAACAGTATTTACAAAGATAATAAATTCATGATTTAATTACTCATTTAAATTGATTTAAATATTAGATTTTATTAAATAAGATAAGATCAATTTGTATGTTGAATTGAAAATTCAATTGTAATTACTTGAGTAAATATTAGAAATTTCGTTAAGAATAAAATAAAAATAATTTTTTAAATAATGCGGTCCGTCATTAAATAGTTATCTTTATTAAATACAAAAATACAAAATATAATATCTGTAGAAAGTTTGAATCAAATTTAATATTAATGAATTGATATTTTTTTTTCATTTAATCTATTATTAGTAATACCTTTTTTATCGTTTATTTGCAGCCAAATGAAATTACAATCCATTTTACCATTGGTGTTAGTCATTAATCTATATTTTAGATATAAATTAAGAATTTACGTATATTTTATATTTTTCTTAATTTTGCTTTGTTTATTAAATCAATATATGATTATTTGATTTGGTTAATTTTTTTTATTAGTTTTAAACAAGCATAAGAATTTTAATTTATAAAGCATTTAAATAAATCTATTAATTGTGCAATTATAAATATACACGTTAACTTTTTTTTAATATGAATTTATAATTTATCTTCTTTTCTGTTATTCTTATATATTTGATATTAAGTAATCCTTTTTTAATCTTATTTTGGCAGAATTGTAACAATATACTTTTTCTACTCATAAATAACCCAGCTATATAGAAATAAAATGCCCTATAATTGAGTATTTAAAATTATCTAATGTTCAAAAACATTATCTTTGATGTTTTAAAGAATTATACAAAATAAAAATATATTAAAAATAATTTGCATATATAAGGATAAAAAATTCTTGGTTAAAAAATTGTATAATAAAAATTAAATAACATCATTAGAATATTGTAGAAGTAAATATTGTAATAATAATAACAATTTCATAATTATATAAACAAGTTTTATCTGCAATGAACTATGAAGTCAAATTTTGATTTGTTCATAGATAACAACTTATTTGTAAGAGAATTTAAAAATTCTTTTTATACATAGTCAACAAATATATTTCGTAATTTGTTTAGTTGGTAATTTGTTTAAACGTTATTAATTAAAATAATGAGGATAATTTAAAATCTACAATTATACTTAAAACTAAGAAATTATAAATCTTATTTTTGTCAACTTATTTTCCTGAAGTTGTACAGATTTATATAGCTTCGCTATATTTTATATATTTTAGGTATAATTATATTATAATTATAATTATATATAATTATATAATTATAATTATATTATAATTATAATTATAGGTATATTATTGTACAACTATAGGATTCAGCATTATTAAAAATTTTTCTCTTATTTAAATTATTAATTAAAAATATGCCATTCAATTACAATGACGTTTTTATCAAACTAGTAGTATATATATATTTTAATATAGAATATTACTTTTTATTAAAAAATGAGTTTCAATACTTGTGTAAAAAATACTAAAGATTGTTTAAAATTGAAACACCAGTTTTAATTTGAATTTAAAATATTTAAAATATTCTATACAATATATAACTGCAAACGTTTAATATTATTAACAATATAATTACAACCTATATAAATTATTTTTCATGACTTATATATTAAATAATTTTACAGCACTAATACATTTATTCTAACATTTAAATTTTATATAAACTAGATTAATATTTAAAAAGTCTAATTTATTGTTATTATTTTATAGTTTATTCTTTGTTTAAAACTTAATGAATTAAAATTGTGAATTATTTTTATACTTTTAGAAAATTTTATAATCATTTATTAAAGAATATTGATAAATTATTTTTATGCAATTAAATAATAAAACATAATATATATATTTTAAATAAATAAGTACAATTAAATGTAATGTGTTAATTTATTAGAAAAAACCATAAATTGTATTATATAAATTGACATTACATTAATCGTTTTTTGTTTTGCCAAAGCATGTTTTTTTTATATTTATTTTTCACGATCAATCTTTTTTAAAAATTTGCGAGAAAATTAAAAATCATCCAACAGTCATATTTTTCTGATAATTTCCCTTTTTAATAGTAAGTTTTATATTTACTATTGATACTTAATCAATTATATAAAACTTCTAAGATTCAGGATCTATACTTTAATAGATTTTAAACAACTGAACAGATACAAATTTTACCTTTAGCAAATACAAAATGTATCGAAGTTCAGAATATGGATTTAAATGAAAAATTATTCAAAATTAAATAAATAAAGTATGCATAATAATGTAATAAAATTAACGAAACAATTTTATCTGATAATGTCTATGATACATAATCATGAACCGAGCAAGCATTTAACCATTCAAAATTCTAAAATACTATTTAAATAATAAATTATTGTTTTGAATATTGAACTTTATATTTTATGAAGTTTTAAAAAAATGCTACTTATTTTATTTTATGAATTTTTATTTTAATAATATATTTTATGAAGTTTTAAAAAAATGCTACTTATTTTATTTTATGAATTTTTATTTTAATATATTTTATGAAGTTTTAAAAAAATGCTACTTAATAATCATTTAATATATACTTAAATTAACAGTTTATCTAATTATATAATAATCTTATTTAAATTTGCAAACTAAAATTAGATTTTTAAATTAAACTACTCGATATTTCAGTTCGTTAATCAACAAATGATTTTATAATTTTGAATAATCTTTATAATTCAGTTTAATTCATAAAATATTCACAGAATTTTTAATTAATTTATACTTTAGGTATTTGCAAATTTATGTACTACGCATGTTTATCAGCAGATATGGAATTAATAATTAATAATTAATAATGAAATTAATAATAAATTAATTTTGTTAAACATATGTATATATGGACTGCATTATATACCTTTTAATAAATAATTTAAAAACGTACACATCAAAAAAATCATGTTATATAAAATTTAAAAATTTTTGCTTCATTTATAAATTTAAATAAAAAATATACGTTAACAAAAATTTAATTGTAATCGAAATTTTTTAAATAAATAAATGAGGGTAATTCTAATTTTAATGAATGTTGGGTTATTTTACTTTTGAGAAGTTTATAATTATTGTACATATTTTATCTGAAAGTAACAGCGTTTGTTTTTAACACTAATGAATAAATTTAGTAAGATATATGGGTTATATTTTTAAAACATCCTAGAAATTTTTATCAGTCAAGTCCTCGAATTTACATGAATAACGTCGTGTTGTCGATCATAGCCGAATGCTGACGTAGTCTACCGATTGGTCTCTTTTCTCCTTTTATCTTGTTACTTAACACAATTAATGGTCCAACGGGTGTATGAATTTATCATTTTAAAAGGCGAATACGTGTTAGTGATTTGGTAGTTAGTCGTTTCGTTCATGTTACTTTTTGTTTTTCCTTTTCATTATAACATATTTGAATTTTAAATTTTTCAATTTTTTTATTATAATCCAGTATATTTACTTTTTTTATCTATATTTTTATTGTGAATATATTTTTTTATTTAGCGTATAATAAGTGAGGATATACATTTATAAACTTAAAGAATTTTCTCCAATTAATTCCAATTTTTTAAGAGTGCAGCTTGAGGTTTTTTTATTTTCTGATTATATAAGTGTGATAAATTTAACTGTGTTATGTAGATTTGGAAACTAAAAGGAAAATATTTCGGCGATAGTCGGCCATGTACGTATAATGAAATGTAACATATGGTAAAAGATGAATTATAAGAAAGTACATCGCCATTTTCTTTATTCTTTACTACTGAGGGCACGTGTATTTGCAGCCATGTTGGTAAACGTCCAGGTGCTGTTCCCACGTGCTCTCTCTCTCTCCTCTTAGTATTTGACCGCCCCTTACGTCCGACCATTTGAAGTTGTTCTTTCGCTCTATCTGTCTATCTCTTTTACACTTTTCTTATTACCAATTGTCGTCATCCACGTTCCCATTTGACAATTTTAGTTCTGAAGCAAATGCAAGTTATTTCAAGAAATATTTTGTTTAGATAAGTAGGGTTATTTTTAGCTATTTAATCATCCGTATAAAAATGGTTAACACGTTTCTTATTGTTTTATTTTTAATTACTGAAAATTAAAATAAATGTAAAAAATGCTAGAGATATTTATAAACTTTACCTTAAAAATGCCAGTAATAATTTTAATTGAATGATGAATTATTTGAGTAAAATTATTTAACATATATACATTATTAATTAAACTGTTACTTTCTTTTTAACTACCTATTTTATCTACAAATTCTGCGTTTTGTGTCGATATATGAGTGAGTATAATTTTTATGTAAATATTTGCACAGCATTCACGCGTGCATGTTCAATTGCAATTAATAAAAATAATCAATGCCTATGAAATTTAAGTGTAAAACTACAAAGTTTTACATTAGTAATTTTATATAAATAGTATAGAATAATTTATGGTAGTTTTTAATGTTAAATAATATTTAAAAATTATTTCAACTTTGTCTAAATTTTGTAATATGATATATTGTTATAAAATTAGATTATCTAGATTTAATTTTTAATAATAGGAAGAAACTAATTTTTAGTAGTTTACAATATATTTATAATTCTTAGAATTTTGTTATAAATTTATTAACTATTATAGAAGAAATGATGATTATAGTTGATTGAATATTCTAATATCTATATTAAAATTTTTATAGGTAAAATCATGCAGAAGCAAAAAAATAAGAATAAGGTTAAAAGTCGTGAATTAAATCGTAGAGGAGCAGAGAAGGAGGGAACTGATATGGATGCTTTTGTTCATCCAATTCAAGTAAGTGCATCGTCAGTTAAAATTGAGATGAAGCATGATACATTGTTACAAACAGATATTAACAAAGAGGAAAATATTGAATCATCAAAAAATATCAAAGATAGTGATGATTATAAGTTTTTGAAAGAAAAAAATTTGTCTGAAATTGATACTCAATCAGTACAGAAAAGTATTACTAATTTGGATGAAGATGAAAAAAATGCTTCTGCAATAGAAAAGGAAATTTCTCTTAAAAATAAAAATAACAAAGAATCTATTTTTGAAGATGCATTAGTAAATGCACAAGTGACTAAGGATTTTGATCATATCTCAATTTTTAGGACAAATGTAGATAAAGAAATTGTACCATCTATTGTAGCTCAAAAAAATGAAGAAAATTCTAAAGTATCTGGTCTTGGCACTGTACCCAAGGATTCTGATTGTTGTTCTAATGCATTAAAATCAATTTCAACAACAGTCATCACAAAAACAATACCATTGCTTAAATATACATATTCTGATGATCAGTGGAGTCCTATAAATACAAATGGGAAAAAAATTTATGGACGGGAATTTTTAATGAAGTTACAGAATGATCCTAACAGTAAAGCCAAGCCTTTAAATTTACCAGATTTAGATGTTGTGCTTAAAGATAATACAAAAATTCGAAGTCCTGTGGATCTTTGGTTCAAAGATTCTAATCTTGGTCGTCATGATTCTCTTTTTCCTGGATTTGTCAAGTCTTCCGTTAGTGCCAAGGTGGTATGTTAATTATTTTTTATTTTTAATGTGTTATTTATATGCATTTGTAATATAAAAATAAGATTAGATAGTTTATCGTAATAAAAATAAAATTCAAAGTATTTTAATTATAAAATTTTATAATTATAATCAAGTCTATGTTTATTTACAGTCATCATCCAATAAACAAAAACATATAAGCAAACCTAAGATAAATAAACCAAATATGATACATCTTTCGTTTTCACGTGAAGATGTAAAGTTGCGAGAGACTGAAAATGCTTGGAAACCAAGAAGATTAGTACAGGGTTCAGCTTCTGAAGAACAAACTAAAACAGAAGCTCTTTATAAAAGAGTTCGTAGCGTTCTTAATAAGTTAACCCCACAAAAATTTTCAACTTTAGTTAATCAAGTTCGAGAATTGGAAATAGACACTCAAGAAAAGCTTCAAGGTGTAATTGACTTGGTTTTTGAAAAGGTATTTATATTAATTTGCATTTTAATTTTTTTCCTTTAAGAGTTTTAATTCAAATAATTTGCAAAAAAATGTAATTTATTCATAAGTTCATTGTAATGTAGTCATATTTATTTATTTTTGTTTTGATCTTACTTATTTAATTTTATTAATTTTATGTATTTTTATTACTTACAGGTAGTTAATATAGATTTTGAAGTATAAATTTCGTTTAATTCTGTTTCTTTTATTCTGATTGGAATATTTATGTAACTTTTATATTTTTAGGCTGTAGATGAACCAAATTTTTCTGTAGCATATGCTTTGATGTGTAAAGAACTATCCAATATGCAAGTGGCAGGTGCAGATTCTGAAGATTGTACTGCTGCAAACTTTAGGAAACTTATTCTCACTCGCTGTCAAACCGAATTCGAGAAAAATACTGTAGACGAAAATGCGCGGAGTGAGAAACTGAAAGAAATAGAAGAATGTGCAGATCCTGAAAGGAAAAAAGAACTACAAATAAATTTTGATGAAGAGGAACGACGGATACGTGTCAAATCCCTTGGTAATATTCGTTTCATTGGAGAACTTTTTAAACAGAACATGCTTACTAGTAAAATCATGTATCAATGCATTCGACACTTATTAAAACAAGTAGATGAAGAGAATCTTGAGTGTTTGTGTAAATTATTAACAACAATAGGTAAAGTGTTAGAGTCCAAGACTACTGATCTTTCAGAGTATTTTAAGCAAATGCAACAAATTGCAAATCGAAAAGGTAAAATAAGTTCAAGGATTCGATTTATGCTGCAAGATGTTATAGATTTACGAGGAAACAAATGGATTCCAAGAAGAGATGATAGTAATCCAAAGACAATGGACCAAATTCAAAGGGAAGCAGAGTCTGAAAGACTGGATATTCAACTTAGTAATGCATCTTTAAGTACGCCAAGAAAAGATGAACGAGTAAATGAAAGAAAACGTAATCGTAAGTTAAATTAATTAGGACTATGAATAATGTATTATATTTATTTTATATTATAATTTATAAAATATGTTTGTTAATAATAGGTGGAGGAGTGGGATCGATGGAAGAGGGTGGTTGGAGTCAGCCTGTTGGTAGAACAAGACAAGTTTATTCTGTGGAAGCAGCTAAACTTAAAAACAAACCTGTAAGGCCTGTTTATATACTTTCCACTATTTATTTTTTTCATTAAGTCAAATTAACATAAACAAATTTTGATATGAAACAGGTTATTGTAATTAATTAAAAGTTCTTTTGATTAATTTTATTGTATGTTTATATATGATTTAAAAACGTCAAATCTATTAAATATTCTCTACATATATAAATATTTAGTGATAAGTTTTGAAGATCGGACCTTTAATTGGTCATAGTTTATAGTTATGCTTATTTTATATTTATTAAGCATAAATAGATTATGAATTATAATGTACTATAACATTATTACTTACTACTAATTATTGCATATCTTTGCCAATCAGTAAGATTGCAACTTGGCAGTTAATAATATTAATTCAAATTTAAAACATTACATGATATATAAAATTATATACATTTGTTAAGTTTTAATTTAAAATTTTTGTATAAATATAATGGAGTGATAATTATTTAAGCACTATTTTTATTGTGCTACTTAGAAATTAAAAAAATTCCTTTTTTTGAAAACCTGCATTAAAAAAATTCCTTTTTTTGAAAACCTGTATTAAAAAAATTCCTTTTTTTGAAAACCTGTATTAAAAAAATTGACCAATTTTAAAATACGAAATTAATAATTAAATTATTAATTAGTTATTTATTTGTGTTCAAGGTGGCTTTATAGTTCGCTTCAATAGCCATTATATCATGATTTTTGTAATTTAAAATACTATTAATAATATATGTCCATTAATCATTTTTATATTATTTCCAATCATCGATAAGTAGTTTGCTTTTAAAGGCAAAAGATACACTTTATTTAATGCTTTGTTAAAGTTATAAAAAGACCAAAAAATCTACAGCGTGTCGTTTTTATGCAATAAAACCGAACAGGATTTTTTAAGTAATTGCTTTATTATAAAATAAAATAAAATTGTTAAACTTTAGTTAAAAAATTATACTGAAATGGAGACATTAATTACTGTAATACAAATTTTCATATGATTTTTCTAATTTATGAAAGTCGTAACGTATTATATGGTAGTTTATTTTAAATTATATTTTCAATATCCTTGTTGCGAAAGAATAAATAAAATAGAAGATGACTAAAATAATCTGAATATTATTTCTTATTATTGTGAATGGTTTCAATAGTTTAAAAATACTATTGGAAAATTATAGATTTTTTAAACAAATTTAAGATAAAAATACTGTTGATAAATTATAAAGTAATGGTAAAGTTATTATAAAGGAATTACAAAGTAATATATAAAATATACAAAATAATTTAATAAAATATTTTTAAAATGACAAAGAAAGTTGTGAAATTTTAAATTTATTTAAAAGTTTAAGAAATAAAATAAATATTCCATTAAGTACATTTTTTATAAAAGATAGCAATACAGAAGTATGTAAAATTTAATATAAAATAATTTTATTCTAATTAAATAATTAAAGAGTATAAATCATTAAAATGTTTCCGTATAAATTAGAACTGGATATCCAAAAAACAACTAAGTTCGACAGCAGAATGTTATAAATAGCAGTAAGTTAATAACAGGTTTAATCGTTAAAATTTATAATAATTATTTATTCAATTAAATGATTAGTCTTAATGTCATTTATCTATTAAAATTACATACTAAATAGTACTTGTTAATTACTGAATTTCGTAATGCAGAACTGGTAGTAAGTTCTGTGCCACCACAAAATCGTATTCGGTCCCCTTTCTTGTAACAGATTAAATTATTCTTCCTGCAAATATGTAAAATAATTATTCAAGATAAAATGACATACATAGTTTATTCAAGTATCGTATTATAAATGGTCAAAAGGGAGGGTATTTAAAAAAAATTATTTTCAAGGTTTCTTGTAAATTTATACATGAAATTTGAATACAATAATTTAAAATAAATAAAACTTGGTATTCCCTGGAATGTATGTTTATTTAGTATTAAATAAAATATATAATAGATGTATAAAATATACTTAATTTAATTTTGGTAAATATATCTTCTGTAGTAAAAAAAATATCCTAAAAAACAATCGATATTTAAACTATAAATTTAATATAAATTTAATTATTAATAATTTTAATATAATTTAATATTATCAAGAATAAATTAAATCAATAAACAAATTTGAATTTGTTAGTTTTATACATTTAATTACTGAATAGAGAAAAACTTTTACAAATAATCCAGCTTACTAATAGGAAACAATTGAATTTGTCTATGACAAGGAAATGTAAAAAATGTAAAAGATAAGAACTTAGTAATAAATATTTCATAAGTCCAGTGTTTTGGAGAGTCGTATGTAACTGATGTGTTCTAATTAAGGTATGGAAAAATTGAAACTGATATTCATCGAAAATCTATTAACTATTTTTCAAGATGATTTATTGAATTTAATTGAACCAAATTTTTTGAAATACTCAGTATCATTGATAAGAGTTTTTAAATTTATTATAAATGAATATTTATTGAAGGTTAAAATAAATGATTTGACAACTAATATTATGATTGGATTACATAAATTAAAACAAGCATAAATGAAATTATAACTATAAATGTAATATTAATTTATAAGACTATTCTGATTGTTTTGTGCATTTTCATTAATCATTTTAGCTATATTTTGAAATTTTAAAAAGTTTTATAATAAAACTGTATACTGATTATATT
This sequence comes from Ceratosolen corneri, assembly GCA_030522565.1. Taxonomy (NCBI): domain Eukaryota; kingdom Metazoa; phylum Arthropoda; class Insecta; order Hymenoptera; family Agaonidae; genus Ceratosolen; species Ceratosolen corneri. The sequence continues at coordinate 10,678 of JAPYYT010002003.1, forward strand.
ATTGTATTGGATTTCAATATAGTAATGAGTTTAAAATATCGTTTATTTAACATTTAAGCAAATGCTTTTCAGTGTTTTATGTGTGATTATATTTTACAAATCTTTTATATGTAAATAAAAATGGAATTATACTGATGCCTTTAATATATATAAATATTTTTACTATATAAAATTTCTATATACAAATATCCTATGATTATAATAGAAATATTTAAATTTTTGAATAAGTGACGATATTGTATTAAAAGTCTTTTAAAAAATCAAAAAGTCGAAATTTATGTAATTGCTTTTTTAATTTTTTGATTGAAAAAGGATTATTTTCATGAAAATGTAGTTTAATAATGATATTAATATTAACTACAAATTATAATTAAATAAATCTCATTGTTTTTAGTTTAATTTATTATAGTTTTAATTATTTTATATAAAATTCTAAAATATTGCAATTATTTTTTTTATTGGAATCTTGTAAATAGATCTTACTGCCTTTAAAATCGTAAGTAAAGAAACCGTATATTTGTGTAAAAAAATTCAGTAATCTTAGTTTTATAATTCAACTATACCAAGATTATTCCTTTCGAATTATTTTTATTTGAATTGTTTTTTTTTCATATGTCCTATTAAATCAATATAAATCTATAGTCATTTTATTTTAAACAAGTAACGCATACAATTTTTTTTTTATGATAAAAGCATCATTTTACATGACTTGTATTTTACTGTCCGAGTATTTCCATGGTATTGAATATATCTTCGTTTTTTAATTATTATTCTCTATGTACATGTTATATACGATAGTAAAGAACTCCAATGAATTTCAAAATTTTATATACGTTTTTTCATATAATCTTCAGTATACATTATATTCATGGATATTAAGTATTTAAACAAACAAGTTCATTTTTCATATCTCTAGATTCTATTTCTAAATATTACATGCTTTGCAATTTATGTAGAAGTATAAAATATTTTTATATATATATTTATAAAATATCAAGCATAAAAAGACTAAATATATTTTTTAAATGACATGATGTAATATTTATTTAGATTAAAAATATATATATATTACCATGTTTTTATTGAAAACTTTTCTTTCTTTATTTGTTTTGTTTTATATAAATGATCGTCTATATTATATGCGAATGAGAAATAATATATTTTATATTATAAAAGAGAAAAAGTAAATCATAAAATATGATGTTTTGAGTTGGAAGATAAGAAAATGAAAATTATATTTCTAATATGAAATACTTTTGAGTTATTATTTTTCGGAAAAAGCTAGTATAAAAAGTATATTGAATATTCATGAATTGATATAATTTATTGTAATTCAGTAATTATTAAATATTATTTATATATAGAAAGAAAATTTCAAAAATAGTATTAAAATTATAAAAAAAAATTTTTAATTTTTATTAAAATATTTGTAAAATTATTCAACTATAATTAAATAATTTTTAATTAGCATTTTACCTAAATCAAAAATTAAAATATTGATTTTCAATTGATCAAATTATTTTATATTTCATGTATTCTAGCCATCCATGGACGATATGCAACTTGGTAGTAGATCTACTTATCAGTGGATGAAACCTAAAATGACGACACCTAATAAATTTGCTTATTTGGAAAATGTTACCGCCGAACCAGACAAAAGAGTGCCTAGTATTCATTTATCTGGGTAAATTACTTTTAATGTTTATACCTTATTCTTTCTATTTAAAAATTTTAATAAGGCTACAAATTTAAAAAAGTTGTATATAAAAGTATTTTTAATTGATAAATTTTTGATACTTTTCATGAAGTTATTATATTTGATTTTCAAATTATAATATATATATACATTATTTAAAATATATTTAGTGAAACGAATTAATAAATATATTAATATTTCAAGTAGTATTAAATAATTGAAATAAAATAAAGTTATATATAGAAATAAAAAGTTTGTAACAAAATTTCATTGTTGGAAATAGAAATTCTTAAATCAATTAATAATTACAAATTTATTTCAAATGTATTAAATTCATTTTATATTAGGAAATTATATAATACAAAGATTTTTCAAAATCATTTTTCTGCTTTGATACAAAACCGTAAGTTTTTGCTATTTAAAATGAATATACAATTAGCAAATACAATTTAAAAAATTGATAACTATTCAATGTTATTTTGACATAGAACAATGTTATATACATTTTTAAAAGGTTTTACTTATCCCGTTTATAGACTCAAATTTTAAAATTTTTAAATTTTATAAAATATAAACAAATGGTAAAACTTGTTAAAAATAAATAAAATAATAATATATTTTACAAAAAATAATTATTAATATGTATCATTATATTTCATTTTGTATTTAATCGATTTTTGTATATAGTATACTCGTCATGTTAATAAAAATTGTAAACTATTATATAAAATGATAAAAATAGAAAAGATTGTCATTTATCTATTAAATTTATTTTACTTGGAAAGTGTCGTAGTAAATGACTGTATACAAAGAAATTTTAGGATCTAATTTACTCTGTTAAAATGTAAAATAATACTATTTTAACTAATATTGTTTTATTGATAATGATAAAATTCATGCATATGTAAAATTTAGTTTCTGACTGGCTTTCTTTAATTTATATTTTATTTTTGTTAAATAAAATACCATCGTGTCGTCGACTTTTAGTCAAATACGTTGTTAAAAAAAATCTTTCTAGTAAAATTTTCTAATTAAGTGTTATGAAAGAAGCGGGACCAATACAACATGGAAAATTAATGGTTACAGTACTAGAAATGTGCAAGAGACTTATTATGGTCAAGTAATAAATACAATATTAAAAAAAAATGATTACACAGATAAAATACTATAATATAACGAGATGCATAGGTACCAAAAACAATAGGATGATTTTCCCAAACAAAAATAATTAATTGTTATGCATATTTATGTCAAAAAAGTTATACGGAAACAGTTTTAATATCAAGTGAAATTAGTTTAAATGAAATTAAAAATAGAAATATTAACGAATTTAGCTAATTTATTAAACTATTTATATAATTTATTCATATAAGATTCACAAAAATGTGATGGTTTCTTTAAATGAAAAATAACTTAAATTAATAAAAATATTTTATGCATGTAATATTTTGCAGGTCAAAATCAACTGGATCTAGAGATTATGTTCGTACAGAGTACAAATCTAATTATGGTATGTTTACAAATTTATATTAATGTTTTGTTGAATATATATTATTATTTTACATTTATCTATTGGCCTTGGTACGTAGTTATTTTTCTATCTTTATTATCTATGTTAAATTATAGCTTTTGTTTAATATTATAAACAAGTACATTGTTGAAAGAAATCTGTATAAAAAAAAATCATTTTCTTAAAAATAAGACTATTTTTTTCCATTTTATTTTAGTTGTGAAATCAAATATTAATAAATATAAATCATTTAATTTTAATTATATTCATATATGTTAAAATTAAAATTGTTCATGCACATACAAACAGTAATATTTATTGAATATTTAATATTTGAATGTATGTCATGGTTTCCATAAATCGTAAAAAATTAGAGTATTATTCAATTACTTTTAAGAATAAGTTATACGCTTGTGTAACAATCAAATTATGATTTGCTAATTTATATTTTTCTTTTACTGGAATATGATTTTCTTTGCAGCTATAGATTTTGACAGTCAAATAATCAATTCCGCCAAAATAATTATTATACTGATAGACCGTCAGAGTATTTAACATTTTTTTAGAAAAATAAATATTGATTTTACACTGAACGTAAATTATAAAAAAAATTGACCGCAAACAAATAACTGAAAATATAATATAATTTATGTATATACAAAATATGCAACATGAAGCTTAGTTTATTAAAAATAAAATTAATCGACAGGATAAAAATTAAATAAATAGTTTCAAAAATAAATCAAAACTCTTTTATTAAAATATTAAATTATTGTTATTATTTATATTATTTAATTGAATATTCAAATAATTAGATTTTATACAATTTTAGACAACAGAAGTTCACGTAATGGTACTTATCAGATAAATACTAATTCATATAATCGGGATAACACTGTGATTGAAAGTACGCGAAGCCAAAGTTTGTCGCTGATTTCATCTTCTAAATTTCCACCACAAACAAGTTCTGTTACCAATATACCGCAATTATCCGAGGAACAATTAAAAAAGGCAGTTAACAGTTTTATAGAAGAATATGTTGCTGAAGAAGAACAAAACGTCGAAGTTCGTATATATAATAAAGTTATTTAAATATTATGTGTTCCTATTGTTATTATTATTAGTTGTTAAATATTATATTATATTATTATATTAAAATAATTTATTATTCATATTTTATAACTTAAATAAATTAAATAAAATTAGAATCTTAAATAATATTCATATATAAAAATATATAATTAATTATCAAGAAAATTTATTATTGATAATTGTTTATTGTTTGAAAAAAAATAAACCTATGAGTTTATGAATCAATATAATATTAATATTATGCATTAAAATATTTTATTTTTTATAGGAAGGTGTTAAAGTATTCTCTACAATTTTTCCTATTACATCACATGTTTCATTTATCCATGAAGCTATAAATACAGTTTTTGAAAAGTCAGATTATCATCAAAAAAAGACTTCACAGCTGTTTGCTCAACTTTTATATAACAATTGCATTAGTTTATTGGATTTTAGAACAGGGTATGTTAAATATTGTAATTATTAATTTTATATATTTTTAAAATATTGCCATACTAAAAAAATGTATTTTAAGTGTGTTTTAAAATTTTTTAATATTTAAAAGTTTTGAAATGTTTAGAAATGTGTATAATTTATATAGTCTGAAACTCAATTAGAAAAAGGATAAACCTGAAAAAGAAATCAAGTATTTTCAAAATATCTGTCTGTAAATGTATTAAATTTTATTAAATCTAATAGAAATACTAATAAATTATTTAATATAATTGAAATACTAATAAATTTTTTGAAAGCGCTATTTTCCATTCAAATTAAATAACAAATATTGAGAAGGTTTTTGAGAACATTTCAAAGTTTGAAATAGTGTTTCTGAAAAGCTATAAGAATTAATAAAAATGATGAAGTCATGCATACACGATTTGTGCAATTATTCACACTGTATTTTATCACTGTAAAGATAAAATATTGAAAAAAAAGTTACCCCAAAAAAAAAACGGATAGTGCACATTTAATTTGCATGCTAACAATGGATATGCATATAAAAAGCTCAACAATAAATATTAAAAAATATGAATTGTAAAACTCGACCCAAGACTAGGGAACAGTTATACATATTTCTTCAATACAGCGAAAATATAAACCATCGAATTTTGTTCATAAAAAGAAAAAAAATATTAAAAAGAATTATTTAATTAAATTTCTTTTTTATTTTATAAAAAAGAAACTATTAAAACTCAAATACGTTTTTTAATTATTTGGCTTACATTTTTTAATGCTTATGTACATAATTGCTTAAAATATATTTTGTAATTATATTTTTAAAATTATCTCACTATATTTAAAAGTATTGGATAGAAAATTTTCATTTTATTGATTCTGATGTCTTAATAAAATAATTAAAATAATAATTCTTCTTAACAAAATTAAAGTTAATCATTAAATTTCGCCTTAAAAGAATAAAAACTATATACCATATTTTAGAGTTTGGTAAGTAAAAAAAAACAAATTCTATGTACTTGAAATACTTTTTATAAAAACATTTTCACATCTACTAAGTAGATGATAAAAAGGAATATTAGTAATTGAATGTTAAAAATAAATTAAAATTGCATTCATATAATTTTTAATAAATTTCTTTATCGCTATTCATTTATTTATGTGATTAGGTGTACTTAAATAAAATTTCACAATGTTTTATATAATTGCCTTTTTTATTTGTATTTATACTAATTTTGACTAATTTATGTAAATTACGTTAATAAGAATTTTGTTTTCTATTTTATACTTTTTTATTTTTGATATTTTCCCTAACTAATCCTTTAAACTTCTGATATTTATATACATTAATTTCTTTCCATACATATTTTTTCAATTAATTTATATACTTTCTATTTTTATTTAAAGATATTCGCATTGTCTAACTTGACATTGAAAGTTTTAAAATATTCATAGAAGTTGTGGAATTTTACTATTATAGTATATAACTAATTCTAAATTATTAATATATTGTCTATACTGTAATTGCTTTTTTATGAACATTTTGTTTTAGCTTAAAAACTTGTATATATAATCGTTCTTCTTTTCAAATAACGTTAATTTATTGTAAACTTTATATTTTATGTTCTTTTATATCATATTCATCATATCTACATCCATTCGTATGTAATATGTACTAAGCTTTGTGTTCATGCATATCTGTATAATTAATAACTTGATCATCTATTTTCTTCAATGTTATTATCAGAATGAATCGATACAATTATTTTCAGTGTGTGCATACAATTCTATGTAGTAGACACATTATATTAAATATTTTATTTATATTTAATATAATCTTCATTTTTAATACCTTATGTACCATATTGTTGAAACCAATTTTTTTATGCTTGCTCTAACGTAATTTCTACATACTTTTTTCAATGTATTAATAACATGATCAAATCTTGCGTGTCAATACAATTTTAGTACAGTTTTTGTTATTTCTTGTATTTTTATTAAATATAATTACTATAAATTTGTTTTAACTGTGTATAAATTAAATGTTTTCTCTTGAATTTATGATTTTAATTAGTTAATCACTTATAATTATTAGTAGGTAAATTAAATATTATTTGATTTTATTATATTATTTTATTATTTGATAAATTGAGTGAATATATTTTCGCAACGAGTTTTGGTGTTCTGATCATATAACAACATAAAATCTATTATAGTATATATATACAATATTTAATATATACTTTACAAGTAGATCGAATCTATTAAAAATTTTAATATCATTTATTACTGTTATTTATTTTCTATTAATGTTATGCTACACTTATCATTAAAGACTATTTTTTTATTTTCGAATTTATTATTCAATTTTGTATCAATTTTTTTCTAAAAAATTGATGTCTTATTAAATTTAAATCTATAGCATTAAATCTAGTTGCAAATAAAATTTTGAATCATTTGAATTTAATGCTAAGAAATGTTTTAACAAGTTTTTACTTCAACTGTATTTTTCCATTTAATAATTCTAATATTAAATACGTTTATATACGCTAAAAAATTATCTTACCTTTAATATTTACAATATTGCAATATTTACAATGTAATATTTGATTTTTGAAATACTGGAATATATATAAAAATAAAAATTCAAAATTATACTGCTATTTATAATGTATTTGTTTTTAAGATAGCAAAAAAGTATAAAATACTTTAAGATTATTAACTTAGTAGGTGACTTACTTCATTTCTTGTTTTAGTTTTATTTTTAAATAAAACTTCATTTTCAATATGATTAAATTGATGGTATTTATTATCATTATTTGATAAATAACTTTTTACTTATTACTTTGTGCATATCGATTTTTGTTGTTATTTTCAATAGTGTATTTTATTTTTTCTAAACTTATATTTTTAAGAAACTGTTAATGAATCGAAATTTTTAGATTTATTATAATTTTTACTATTTTATTAGTTATATAAGATTATTTTTATTATGAAATGTTATTGTCATTATCTATAAAATTACTAAAAACCTTTTAAATGTATTAATATTCCATTTTGCTTTATTTAAAATTTGTATAGATAAAATCCGTTGTAACAATTTTTATTTAAATATTTAATAATTGTTCAGAACTAAATTAATTTTTTTTTAACTATTTTATTTTTTTGGAACTTTTGATACTGTCACTATACTATTTAATAAATTACCATCGCATTACGATTAATTTCTATTTTAAGTATTTTATCCTCAAATAAACATAGATTATTGCGATCACTTATGAGCTTTAGTTTATATTTTTGTTACAATAAATTTATTTTTAACTTTCATTATAAATATACCACTACCACTACTATTCTTACTTAAATTTTATTCTTTCTTTGTTTTCAATATTTATATTTGTTGATCACTTGTTTTTTTTTTCTAAATTCATCTATGTTTTCAGAAACTTTCATTATGAATTTCATAATATAGTTGTAATATTTTAGTTGAATCTTCGTGTATTGATCTTTGTTGTAGTTTATCTAGACTAAATTATTAACTATGAATTAAATGAATTAAAATGAATATTATGAAATTTTGTATTAATTTATATAAAATTTGTATTAACTAATTATAATATTTTTTTTATTATTTTATCAATGCAAACCTATTTCTATTTATAATACTTATTGACTATGCTTTTAACTCTATTATTTTAAAATGTATAATTTTTAATTTATATTACAGTGTGATAAATATTTTGTAAAGATTAAACTAATTAAATATAAATACATAAAACTATTGTTTTTATATTATAGGATTAATATATGATTAATAGACAGAATATTATATGTACGGAATATATTACAGAATATTTATTGTTGATTATAATTAACAAGAATATTAAATTTCTCATTATATATTTATAATTTTTTTGATCAGATTGCTTTTTTATGAAACAAATAATTTTAAAAATGTTTATTAATAATTAAATGAATCCAAAAACAAAATAAAAATTAATATTTTTTCTGTACAAGTAAACGTAGAGAAATTTTAATGTAAAAAGTAAATATTAATTTGATAAGATCGTACCTCCAATTACTAATATTTAATAATAAAGATTTAGAGTACTGTATATAAAATATTTTGAATATTTGATTATGTACGCGTGTCACATGTATAATGGTGTATTGCTTTCTAACAGTTATACTTTATGAACAAAATCTATAATATACATAATATATTGCAAGAAAAACAATTAATTTTAAGTATAATCTAAGGAATTTCAACTTGTATTGATACATTATCAATTAATTTTTGTCTAATTTTTAAAATAGATTGTGAATAAAAATATGACTAATAGTTGGATTTAATTTTTTACACGAATACGTTAATTTCCTAGATTTATTTATTTTATATTAGAATACTTTTAAAATATATTTATAATTAAAAAATAATTATATACCTGTAAAATTTAGAAAAGTATTCTTACTGTTTCTATTATGTTTTAGTTTTCCCATAATATATTTATTATTTTAAATTTACTGCATTCTGAAACTTGTTTAATGTTAAATATAATTTCTCAGTTCAATATTTTTTAAGTCACATTTATCTATAAACAATAATTTCTGTTAACGATTAATTGCATATCGTATGTATTGTAATACTCCTACCAAAAACATGGTTATAAAATAGCTGTTATACTTCTAAATAAATGACAATTTTTATAATATATATAATATGACATTTTGGCTGCCAATTTTAATTTATTTTTAATTATAAGATGTGTAGAAATTTGAAATATTTTTATCATAAAATGGAATAAAAGGTAGACTTCAAAGAATTTTTCATATGAATAATATTAAAATATATTTTTAATCTGTTTATTATGAGAATTATATTAATTACTGTTATATATATTATGCGACTTAAAGGCGATTTCAATTGATATTGATTTCACGTAGTAATATTTTGTTGCTTTTATTGAAATGGTAGTTGACATGTTTTTATAATTGTAATTATAAAAATAGATTATAATTCTAATATACTCTGGTGCTTATATCAAAAAAGTTGTTGCTCATAAATGATAGGTTGTAGATAGGAGAATAGTATATTCATATATTTATTTTATACTTAAATTAAATTCTAAATGGTTGTATAAATGAGTCCTTGAAAGATTATTTATTGAAGTTATTATGGTTTTAAATAGATATGTATGATTGTTTTAAAAATTGCTATTGTTCAAATGGATTCTTTACCTTTTCTATTTTAAAATTCAGAAGGGATTCTGTTGGAATAGATTTAAGATATATCAATGTAAACATTATAATTGAAATGTTAAATATCAAATAATAAATAAAGATATATGTTAGATGGGTATAATTTACATTTAAATTGATTTACTACGTTATAAATTTTCTATAAGGTGCTAATACATTCATTTTTTTTTATGAAATTGAATGGGTATACCTTAATTAAGTTATTTATAATTTTACATGTAATTTAATATATAAATAATAAAATTTATCATAATTAATTGCAATTGTACTCAAGAAAAGAAGACGAAAATTAGTTTTTAGAAAAGTATGAAAAAGTATCATAATTGTGTATGTTTCAGTTTGGGAGCAGTCCTTGAAGTAGCAGGAGATCTAATAATTGATATTCCGAGATTATGGAAATATTTTGCAAACATTTTAGGCAAGTTCTATTAAGTAATTTTATATATAATGTTGTTTATTAAATAATATTTAATATTATTGCCATAATATTTATTGCAATTTGTATATTGTTTTTTTTTCTGATCTAAATTACTTATACTAAATGATGATTTTTTAAACTATATTATAAATGCTGGATTTTAAGCTCAACAGGCCTGAAGATGAAAATATAATTATAATTTAATTATTCAATTTAATAGATTTAATTGAAAGATATTTTTACAGTATATCCTGTTATAAATGATACGTATTGTTTTGCTGATTTATACTCAACGATACGTCATTTATTACCAAAATTGCGGTGTAAAGATCATGCTGCAGAATTGTTTGCCGAATTGTTATTGGAATTAGTAACATTAAAAGAAATTGAATGGATTAATCAAAAGTGGTCACAAAGTGGAATCCATTGGAATGACCTCATAGATAATCGAACTAAAGTTGATAAATTCGTTATTGATCATGTAAGTACTTCATTATAATGATTTTTTAAAAAAAATTGATCTAAATTTATTTTCATACTGAATTAAATAAAATTTTTATTGTATAAAAATTGTTTAAATATTCAATAACATTTTAGAATGTTTTATATTGCATACATTGCTATGTGGCACTAATTTGAGTAATATATACTTATTTATGAGTTGAAATCAAAGTATTTCAAATATATTTAGTGTATATATAAATATAAATATACTCCTGTAAATATACGTATTGTTATTATTTTATCAGTTTTTCTATAACTTTATAAATGCTTTTCATGCTGTTTATGATTTACATTTTTCATTATACATTGACTATTTTTATTGAGTTACTGCTATAAAAATAATAGATATTCTTCTATTACTTTAATTATTATATTATTTATATGATTATGTGCTTGATTATGATTGATTATGTGGTTAATAAATTACTGCTATTGATATTAAATAAACAAACAACTTATAAATTATACTATGTAGATTTTATTGAATATCAATAAGTTTATTATGTAAATGTATATATTTAAAACATTTAAAATATAAAATTATAAGAACTGGTTATATCTTTAGGCTTAATGGTTCGACGGTACAAATCAATTATTAAGTTATCTTTAAGACTTATGATGTTTGGGATTTTATAATTGTTTTAAGTTTATTATTTTGTAACTAATTAGTTGCCGTAGCGCTGTATTACGGCAGGTTATTGTCATTGGAACTCAATTATACTAATTGTGCATGATAAATCTACATTATGATTAGACTAATTTAATAATTTATTTTAATATATATAATCTGATTTACAATTATATATTTTTAAGATTAAAATTCAAGAATTTATTTTTAGTTATATTTAAAAATTAGAAATAAACCTGAATATCATTAATTTTTACATAAAAATTTTTAATATTAGTGTATTTTTTATATAGTGTAGAATCGTTATATTTGCTTAACTTACCGAAAAAAGTAATCAAATATCTGACTTATATTATTAAATAGAACATTTTATAGTTTAATAACTATTTTATTTGTAATACATAAATCATTTTAATTAAAAATGAAGTGTAGTATATTCACTATTTGTGTAACGAGTTAATAAATTGAAATTGATAGAACGAATGAAAGATTTAAAATGTTAAAAAATTAGATGAAACTATATCCAGATGAATTATTTATATTTATTATACTATAATAAAGTAAAAACAAGATGTTTGGTTAGATTGTTTGGCAAAATTGAATAATTTCTTTGTAATATTTTATTTAACGTTTTTTTAATCAACAAGTTTTCACATTTTCAATATATTTTGTTGCAGAATGAATAGATTGTTTTGTATAAAAAAAATTTTTCTATGTAAGTTTAATGTTCCAGTTTATTCGCACTATTCAAATCAAAAATATACAACAAAAATGCGTTATCGTAATTTCATTGCAAAATAATCACTTTTGGTTTGAAACTAATAAAATGTTTAATGTATCAATGTAATTGCTTATAATATGCAAAATGATGTATATGCCAAATCAATTATTAAGTGTTTAGTTTATTGAACATTATTAGTTGTACTTAACATTTGTAAACGTTTTATTTTTCATGAATATGTTTTTTGTTTAAGAAATTGGACTTTTTATTGGCAGATAAAAATATTAATGTAAGAAATTTTGAAGTTCATCAAGAAAATATTTCAGGATTAAACATTGAAAAAATTCATGACAAATTATTGCCACTCTTGAAAAATAGTAATTTCGATGAAATCTGCGGTTGGATTCAGGTAAATAAAAAATTTATTAATTATAAGTTTAGTTTAGAATTATTGATATTTATCAAATTTATCTAGTACTTGACAGAATCATATTTTGTACATAATATTAATAACAATTTTCTTGAAGTTTTTATTTTTATTCCAACCAATACTATTGTACTATATTAAATAATAAAGCTCTAAACTTTAAATAAATAATATAACATCAAATACTTATATATAATGTAATGTACATTATTTATAATGTAAATTGGAATTTGAAATGTTCAATTAAAAATCAATTTTGTCGTGATAATTTTAACATATAGTCGACATAATTATATTAATAATTTAATATAAAAAGAAAATAAACTAATATAACTTGGAAAAATACGTTGAACAACGCGTAACTGAGTTCATATGAAACACGTTTTGTTCTTTACCAAAAATATAATACAATATAATACTGAAATAATAATAATGTTCTCAAATGTGTAGAGGTCATAAAGATCGAGATAATAAATGTTATTCATATTTATGTGGTATCTCGCGGAATGATAGAAATTTTATAATAAATTTTCATGCAAATACCATTAAATTTTGTTACCCAGTAACTACATTAAATCAAGAAAGTTATTAGAAATATTATCTTTCAATAAATTTGAGTCATGTATCAAATATAATTATAATAGTAATAAATGTATATAATTGTTATTAAAATTGTTATAAGAAAAAATTTATAAAAATTACAAAAAATAGTAAAATAAATTCTAAAGGAACAAAAAATACTATTTTAAATAAAACAAAAATGGAGGTCTAATTTTAAAGTATCATTAATAAGAACGAGATATATAAAATGATTAAAATTTTAGAATTGAATAAAATAAATAATTACGATCGAAAAATTCCAACCAAATATTTAAAAGATAAAAATACCTTTTAATATAAATAATGATTAAGAAAAAATGTATTAAACATTAATATAAAAAATAAATAAGTACATTTTTAATGGAGCTCTGAAAACGCACACAACAAATTTAAAAAAAATGTGTAGGGATTTTTAAATACATTCAAAATTTAATAAAAAATAGTTTATACCTTAATTGTTTATAATGAATAATTGTAATTTAATTTGATAGAAATTCGTAGTAAATACAGTAGTTCTCATGTATTTGGAATAATTCTGTTTTTCAGTAGAATATACTATTTAAAATTATTATTCTCCATTACGCATAGAAATTTAATTTTTTTTTAATTCATTGGTATGTCCTTTATCCTTATATGGTGTATTTAAATCATCATCTATAGTCAAGTAATGTTATTCAGCGCACCATTTTATAATTTCATTAGATTATTAAATACAATATTTGAAAATCTTTTAAGGAATATACAAATGATTTTACAGATCCCATTTTTCTACAATCATTGAAATTGGTTATCTTCTCATAAATTATATTTTAATATTTTATTACTTTAAAACAATTTTAGGCCTTTATTTTAAATCTTTGACTATTTTTTTTAATTGACTTATATAAACTACAAAGTTGATAAATCGTAGAAAATTAAATAATTATTTTTAAACAAACCATTAAATTGACTTATATTTTAATAATTAGTAACTTATATTTTAATTTTATATAATCAATATATTGAAATTAGATGTTGCAAAATAATAAATTCTACTAGAATATAATATTTCTGTAGAAATAATATGATTTTAGGAATAATATTTCTAATAAAACTAATATATTATAATTAATTATGATAACATATTACTTATAAAGTTTAAAATATATGTATTTTAGACAAACGTTGGTGATAAAATTAAGGAACCTAAATTTATAAGGATCTTAATGACTGCTATCTTGGAAACTTCAGTTGGTAAGGTCACATTTAATCATATGTGTATTATTTATTTTTCTTAAATGTTATAAAAATTAATCATTTATTGGATTATTTATTTTATAGAACAGTGCAATGATAAATGGACTTTTAAAAGAGAAAATTTTGACAAATTGCAAAAACTGATTCAGCGTTATGTAGATGCAGAAGATGATTTAGAACTCCAATGCCTTTTTGCTGTTCAAGAATACATAACTAAATTAAGTCACCCAGCAGGTAAATATTTTCAATTTTATTCAATAATTACTTATATAATAACAAACAATTATCTTTAATATAAATATATGTTAAAATAAAATAGTGCGATCTTAAATAAATATACATACTATTAAATTTTTTTATCAACTTGATTATTTTTTTTAGATTTATCAATCTTATAAATACGTACGCTTAAAAATTGTTATAAAAATCTTCATACAGATTATAATTTTAATTATAATGATAAATTAACTAATTGTAAGCAATTATTTTCGTTGTTTGTGTTTTTATTACATTAAAACATTTTAGTATGTAATTTATGTATACAGGAAATTATGTGTATAGGATTATATGCAATTAAGAATTTTAAAAGCCAAAATTTAATGAATTTTATATTACGTTATGTAGTTTTAGCTATAGTATGATACACAGTTTTATTTTATATCTTGTAGCATTGGAAAAATATTTTCTAAAGGTTTGGAATCAATTAAAGAATGATTGTAGAAGGCTATATATATATATATATATATATATATATATATATATTAAATTTTATGGTCTAAAAATTCCGCTCCCTATAAATGTTTTAAAGAAACAAATCTATTTAATAAAAATTTATTAAAAATGTAGATAAACCAAATTGAAATATTATGACTGTTTATTTATATCACTATTTATTTTACGCTGTTTCTTCGTATAAACTCTTAAATGGTGATATTGATATTTTAATCGGAAACTGTTTGCATTTTTATCATCAGAAAAAAAATAAATACAGAATTAAAGAATTAATATAAAATAGTTGATCTTACTCTTGTATATACTATTATTTATATATTATGCGTCGAATATAATTTGTTTATCGGCCTTAGCTCTAAGATAATTAAAAACGCTGTCTTAATGTTAATAACTCTCATCAAGATTTCAAATTTATAAGGCATCACTAAAATTTTTTATTTTATCGATAGTGCATGTACGGTATATTAATGATTTTAAAAGAATATATTAATCCATATATTATTAACCTATTATTTAGAGTTTATATATGATGCAAACATCGATTTAAAATATGTATCATTTTTTAAAAGTGTATGTAAAGTTTCTTACATGTTTTATATAATTTCACTTACCTTATATAAGAATTTCAGTGTATAATTCTATGTTTTATGAGTACAGTATTAAGTAATAATCAATCTAAAAATAGTAACTCATCGCATTCAATGAAAAGTATCATACTGTGTAATATGAATGGAACAGATTTATCAGTATTTAATGGAATTCAATGCAATTTATAAAAGTTCGAAAAAGTTGGGAAAACTTTGGTTAGGAATTTTTAAGCTTACGTAATTATTTAAATAAGACGGTTATACAATATATAACGGAAAATAAGTTCTTTCAATAGTTTAGTTTATTTATCCATGGAGACAATAACACAAATGAACGAATTAAAGTTTTAATTGAAATTATCCTTTGTATTTTCCATTTACCAATTGTTATTTATTTTGTAACTTGGAGAGTTCCAAATCTTTGAAGAAATATCAAATTAGAAAATCAAATCGAAAACTAATACATTTAATAGTTCTTGAGAAATCTTATATAACAAAACATTATAGGTAAATAACAAATATTAAAGGATACATTATATATAAATAACAAATATTAAAGGATTTTTAACTAAAAGTATACTACTTTAAAAGAAAACTACTGATAATAGAATAAATTTTTACATTTTCTCTTATTGCTATTTTGAAAATTTGTTTTATATATTTTTTATATATATAATTTTATATATATTATACCATATAGTATTTATTAGAAATGTAAAATAGTTAATTTCCTAATTTTTGTATTATTTTTAATAATATGTTTATATAAAGTTCTTTTTTTTTTAGGACTCATTGTCAAAATTATGACATGTCTTTATGAGAATAATGTGCTTTCTAATGAAGCTTTTCTAACTTGGGAAAAAAACGAAGATCCAGCAGAACGAAAAGGTAAATCAGTATCACTAGTATCGCTGAAGTCATTTTTTATTCCACTAAAAGAAGTAGAAGATATATCAAGTGGAGAAGAAGTATGAAAGCTAACTACATTTTGCTGATAGCAAGATATTAGTTGTCAATTGCTTTTGGTTATATCGAACCCAGTCTTTCGCTGTACTAAACGTCTTTTAAATGACGAAGTTATTCCAAGACTTAAAACATAATATCTTATCTTAAATTGAATGAACAAGGCCAAATCACAGTTGGTTTTTCAATATAATACCATTAAAGTTGACAAACAATAAAACAAGTGTCATGTGGAAGTACGTGTATTATAGCCCAAAAGTAAGCAAATGGAGTAAACAGCTTACGTATACAAGAGCTGAACAAATGGCACCGCACGAATGAAGCTATCGTATTTGAGATACGTTATACATACTGGAAATAAATAAAGATTTACTAATAATTATGGTATAAAAATAAATGCAAGATAAATATATATAATTCATTGAAAATGGTTTAAAGTTTAAATAAAGCAAAAAAATTAAGAAAATATTATTTTTTATAAAATCCTTTGTTTCCTAATCTGTTTATATTAAAATATTAGGATAAAATATAAACTTTTAATATTATTAAATATATTATTTATTAGTATATCAAAAGACTTATAAATAATTTATATATATATAAAGTATATTGATATTGTTTTACATTTATAAAATAAATATACGTTAATTCAGTCTTGCTTAGATCTAGTTTAGTTGACTAGATAAATTTCGTGTTTGGTGCACTTGCTTTAAGTTGATATATTCAATACTAGATCATAATGATTACTTTAATTTTTAAAAAAAATATAATATTGATATTTTTTTTTAACATTACCACAATAAAATTAAAATTTTTGATAGTTTTGTTTTTTTATTTTGCCATTGCATGCTTAAAAGAAAAATGGATATTATTTGTAAATTACAAAAATAAAGCATTATTGAAAAAATAATTTAATGATATTAAATATAAATGTTATATAATCTAAATTAAACCTTTCACTGCTGTTACAAGATAATTATTAAATCTAAGCAATTTTAGTTAGGTAAAAGGAAATTTTTTTAATATTAAAATATTTTTTATATTAGATCTATTTTATAAAAAGAATGTATAAGAGCATCTGATAAAATATTTTTAAAAAATTAAATGAAAATACAAATTTAAAAATTATATCATTATCTTTAGAACAATGTTAAATTTGTTTTTAAAAACAACTAGTAATGATATATAAATAATTGAAAATGTATTAAATTCATTAGATATAAAAATAGATACTTTATTAATTCTAAATTGATTTATCCATTTTTAAAGTTTTCTAAAAATTCAATTTTGCAAATATTAAGATATTGATTTTACAATATTTGATTATTGTAGAATAATTTGAAATATAATAGAATAATTTTTGACTGAAAAAGAATATAGACTACATTATGTATCAAATCAACTTATAAGATTTCAATTTAAATTATTCTTTTTCTATTTAATCTTACAAAAAATTTACCTAAACACAAAAAAATGATTCAGAAATTAAAGAACTCATTTAAACTATGTGAAGTATATGTCAGTCATTTGTATATATATACAAATATTAACATTTTTATTAAAAGTTATTACTAATTGATATTAATAATCTACAATGAAAACACGTTTCAATAATATTAAGAGTTGATTTTCAATTAGAAATCAAACAATCACTTTGAAACGATTTGTGTACATATTTTATTTCTAAATATAGGTATGCAAATAAACATAAAAGTATTATTTTTTTTGCTTATAATATTAATATATCTTAATAATGCAACAATTTCACTACTAATACTCGGATATCAGTACACTTTACATATGTACTTTTATACGAAACAGATGTTTGCTTCTGAATTAATCAAATAAGCCTATTTATTTATATGATATAAAGTATTAATTGAAAATTTTCTTCTAACCACAAACAAAAAATAAATAATTCAATTTTTCAAATTATAACTAGTAAAGTTTATTTATTTAATAATCTTTGTTTTTTTTATAAATCAATTAGTTATATTGTACGTTTTACTATTTAATGAAATCAAGTAATGTTTGAATACATTTTAATGCACCAATTAGAATATTAAAATAAATTCTTTAATTTCTAAAAAATTTAAGGGATCATTATCGTTTTTATTAAATTTTTTAGTATTCATAATAATTATTAATATAAAATGTTAATTTAAATTATTCTTTTTCTATTTAATCTTATAAAAAATTTGTCTACAAAAATTATTTAGAAATTAAAAAATTCATTTAGACTATGTGAAGTGGTATATATCAATTATCTGTGAATATATATATATAATAAATATTAACATTTTTATTAAAAGTTATTACTGATTGATCCTAACAATCTTCAATGAAAATACATGTCTCAATTATATTTTATAATATAATATGAAAGTTGTTATTATAATAATCAAATAACCAAAGTTTTAATGTTTATCAAAAAAATGATCAAAAATAATTTTTAATTTTCATAATAAATAATATCCAATACATGTAAGATTATTTTATTATTATTTTACAGAAACAAAACGGACATTAGAATAAATACGTAAATATTTTAATCTGAATTACTAGATTTATCACTATGATTATCAATATTAACCATAGGAATAATATCTTTAGTAGAATTTGTATTTGTGATTTGATTTTCTGATCGAATCACTGTTGGCAAATAACCTGTACCACTATATGGAGCAGCAAGAAATCGATGTCGTGTAAGTGGTGATTGTGAACTATAGATATTATTAGATCTTGAAGCATATGTTGAATTATATGAAACAGATACATCTGATGTTACTGAAGTTGGAGTTGTAGTTCTGGACCAGGATACATATTCAAGATCAGATGATTGATTATCTTCGCAGATTAAACTTTCCATAGTTAATATAATATCCCCTAAATAAACAAAGAAGTGTAAAAACCAAACAATTTCAACATTTTATTTATAATGAGATAGAAAAAAGCAGAATTTTTAGAGTCTTGTTTTTCATATTCATATTTTCTTTTATAATAATAATATTTATTATTGATTTTATTTAAAGTTTATTGAAATTTAAGAAATTCATAATTTTAATAACTATATAATAATAATTTAATTTAAAGTTGAGATTTCTATATAATATATTTTTTAGATATTATATATATTTAAAATTTAATTGTACCGAAACATTGAGTTGTTCAAATTTATAAATATTAAATAATGTAATTTAAATAATATTACATAATATATATGTGTTTATATTCATGAAAAATTTGAAACATCCAACAAAATTTTCGGTAATAACCTTATATGTAATGACATTTCGTGATGTTTTATTCATATTTATACTACATTAGTTAATGTATTTTTTCTAAATTGTATTTAAATATTCTTAATATATCTAAATTGTATTTAAATATTCTTAACATAAATAGTTATTCTCTAAGATACATTTGGATTATCATAAAACTTTATACATTATAAAATTATAATTTTATAACTATCAAATTCTTAGTTTAAAATAATTCTCATTTCTGTATTTAATATTATTAATTGAAAATATAATATGATGATCCAGTTGGTTTTTACTTTAGTACAATTAAAAGTCTACAACATTACCTGATATTAGTATGATATTACAATAACTTTTAGTTATTTTTTAATTAAATTTTTAAATTAAAAACCAGTGAATTTGATACATATACTTTTTATAAGGAAGTTAAAAATAGATCATTATATATTGTTTGTAGATTGGTATCTTTTTTTTCGATTTTTAGGAAAGTCAATAGGAAGTTCACTAATTATTTAGATTGACTCACCATTAATTTGCATTATTTGAAACTAAATTAAAATTTAAAATCAAATATATTAAAATAATGATAACATAAAAATACAAAACTAATATAATAAAATCGACTGTTTAAAAATTTAAAGTTTAAAAAATGAAAACTATTTATATAATTCGAAATAGAAACTTTATGAATCAAATAAGATATTATATATTCACAATCTGAATATCCAACTTTGTACTATAAGTAAAACAGTGAAAATAAATACATGATAGTCATAACAATATTATTTATTATAACATAATAAATTTTATTTAATTGATTCTATTGCATCAGAAATTAATTATCGAGGAAGAAAAAGAGAAAAAACAGTTAAAACACTTTACACATTGTAATTCTTAAATATAAAGAAAGATACGGATGATTTTTACTTATTATTAAATTCCTGAAAGACTAAAGTAGAGTTGATTTGATCGATGTAAAAATAATTCTACTAAATTTTTGTAGAAAAATAGATTGCTTGCTTACGATTAATAAAGATTACGTACTTATAAATGCATTCATAAATGTATACATATGCATGTTTGATTTTTAAAAAAATATTACATATTATTCAAAATAATTCAAGATTTTGTAGATTTATATTTTCCTATTCGTACTAAAATGTTAATTCATATTTTAAACCTGAATAATTGTTTATTTTCTGCATTAGATCAATTTAAAATAATTCAATAATATAAATATTTGTTTTTCCAACTTTTAAGAAATGTTTTAATAATTTTTTTATTTTTATAATTTTAAATATACGATGAAATTGATGTTTATATAAATTATTAGATACTTTAATATAATTTCTATTAGCAATATTTTAGAAATTAATTCAAGTATTTATCTATACCCAATATATATATATATATATTTTTCAATTTAAGGTGCGAAAAATGCTATGCATTAATTAGTATCACCATATCATGAACTACTATAATGGTTCTTGATGTATGTACAAATTTGCATATATTACAATTATTATAATTGAAGAAATCATTTTTATTAATAAAAATATTTACTTAAGTTATATTGAAATAATGTTATTATTTGTGTTATATATATAGTATAAAGTATGTGTCAAAAGACTTGAGCATGATGAATATTCTAAAATTTTTCACGATTGTCAAAAAAGGTTATAATTTATAAGTTTTATGACTATTTTTGTTTTAATAAATATAATCTAATTTATAAAAATATATTAATTATATGTTATATAGTCTATAACAAAGTTATTTAATACTTTAGAGTTTAAAAATTGTATAAATACTAAAGAGTTTTTATTGAAAATAGATAGTATATTTATATTTTTATGTTTGTTTTAATAAAAAAACTCAAAGTAAAACACAAGATATTTAAAAATAGCTTTGTTATTAGTATTTTGAATGAAAACATTAAAGTTTAAACTTTATTTAAACATTTAATTTAAACATTAGTTTAAATTAGTAATTTATATGGGTATATAATTTAAATGGTAATATAATTTAAATGGGTAATTTATAAAATACATATACTATCTTTGAGAAAAACCTTACCTCTAAATCGATGAAGTAAAGTTTCGATTTCTATACGTCGTTTTTTCGGAAAGACTTTTAATAAAATATCAACTGGAGATCGATGATAGTGTTGAGTTTGATTTTGAATGGTAGAAGGAATGTTTAGTTCAGGATATTGAGATTGACTTTCTTGTATATCATGAGAATTTATATGAGCAGAATTTTGATACATTGTTGGTGAGCAGTAATACGAATTTGATGTAATTCCATAAAATGATGCATAAGGAGTGTAATGATTTATTGATGGTGATGTCTGGAACAAATATATCTAGTGTTATAATTTGGTTAGTATAAATATAACGAAAAGTTAAAAAAGAAATTTAAAATATAGTATATGTTCCTAGTATAAATTCCTATATAGTTTATTTTAATACTTATTACATTTCTTAAATTTGAAATGACAATCAATTTGAGATTATATTTTATTCATACGATTTTTAAAAGTCAATATTACAATGACTTTTAATTGTTATCCTGCTATTATTGCACCTTCGCGCTTCTTATAAAATCTATATATGTAGTAACTTCTACTGTTTTTTAAAATAACTTCTTAGTACTTGCTAACAATTACAAAATCTAATTGATTGATAGAGAAGCAATTTCAGCGATAGAGAAGTGATATTTTTAAGTATGCATGAAATATACAAATATAACAATATCAAATGTTATATAATGTTAATAAATTTAATTAGCATTAATTTCGAATAAAATCTTTAAAGTGTAATAAAGTCTGTTCTTATATTCAGTTATCTTAAACCTAATTGAACACATCGTGATTTTTAATCATATAGTTTCCAGAAAAAGTATGCCCAATTTTTTCTATATTCTAAACATATGATTCGCAGAAGTTTCAAAATTATGTGGTATGCTTAAAGATAGTTTAACTTATATATTGCGTGACATTTTTAATTTTTAATATTTATTGGTATAATTTGTTTTATACCAAAACTTTAAAGAGAACACTATCCTTATTATAGTACGATATACGTATATTAGGTTTTACATTTAATATTTTAATAAAAAATTTTGTATTTTATAGGACAGTTTATTAATGTAAATTCCTGTATAGATTAAAATGCGTATTTTTATTCTTTAATTATTTTCTAAATAATTAAATTTGCTTTTTTAATTTCTAATTTTTTTGTTGTTCTTTGTTTATTTTCTACATATTTAATCTTCCTAACTTAACTATTAACTTTTGATCAAAATAAAATTTGTCTTATCCATTCCTCTGAAATATCAGAAAAGATCACTCTATTTTATAATTTACAAATTGAACCAAAATTTTCTTTTGAACTTAAGCAAATTTTAATAATGTTTTCTTTTTGTTAGTTTATTTTTATATCGTTTTTTGTGCTTTTTTAAATTTATACATATTATGGGCACTAATTAAAATTCTATTCATTTTTTAATAGTTACTGAAATTTCTGGTTTTAAATTGAAGTTTTTTAACTCTTTTACACGATAAAGCTCTATACTTTATCTATAACTACAATCTGAATATTCAGTTTCTTCTACGATTCTCCTACATTTTTAATTTACTTTAGAACTTTATATATTAGGAAATTAGAAGAAAATAGTATACATATTATCTATATTCTTGTTCTGTTTATTAGAATTACCTTAGTTTTCTTAGTATGATAAATTCTGTAAATAACATATTTATTTACAATTATTAAACTAAATTTAAATTTGTATTAAATTTAAATTCTTTTTTTATATAATAAAATACTCGATATAACTTTATATAGTATATACTCTTATAACTTTAATAAGAATTAGCTTAAGAGCTTTAACAAATGTATTATTATCATTAGAAATTAATTAGTATTGAATTCATAAATAAACCTATTATTTTTAATACACTTTCTACACTTTCAGTCCAAATAATATTGCTAAGTAAATAAATTATTAAATGATGAAAGTATTTTTACTGTTTTATGTGTAATTATTGTAATGCTTATTTTTTTTACAAATAATCTTAAAAAATGTTAAAGTAAGCATAGTGTAATTAATACTTGAATATTTTTAGAAATATACTTCTAAATTTTTTAATGTTTTTTTATAGTTTATATTTAGTATAATTTTTATTAAAAATTGTAGAAATATATTCTATATACACAAACCATATCGATTTATATATAACTTTGTGAATTTGACTTCTCTTGATATATATGTATATTAATTAAAATACATGTCCATATTTACATATAGATATATAATATTTATTTTTTAATAATACATCAAATTTATATTTATAAATGTGATATTGCTTAAGAAATACAACATTTCTTATTCATTTAGACATAATCCAAATTTAATTTTTATAAACAAAAAATTATCTGCTTCCTCCATTATTGATATCTTATATTATGTTTTTATACTTTTATCATTCTAATAATAAAAAAAAATATGTCGTGCTAAATTTGTTTTTTAATTTTATAATATTCAATTATATTGACTTTTATTTCCAGTTTTGAAGTTCTTTTCTTGATTAGAAAAACATATTAAAGTAATTATCATTTGATTTGTTTCATGGAAATTACAGCACATTTATATTAAAGATATTTTATAGTATTAGTAAAGATATTTTAGTATAGTATATAGTAAAGATATTTTATAAGAAAATGAATATTATAATCCTATAATTGTTAATGAGTTTAAATAAATTCCACCATAAACATTTTTATAATATACTTATATCCCTATATTTTGATTGTGCAGTAAAAATTATTATTTAAATTTAACATGATAGGATTGTTTGATTAATGGTTAAATTTATTTTGTGTGTTAATAGTAATGAATTTTATTTTCAGTAAATTATATTTATACATAGTTTAAAATAATCAATATACAAACATCTCATTATATTTCAGTTTTATAAATATTAATTTAATTTAGAAGTGTTGCATTAAAAAATTAGTAATAAAGAAACTTCTATCCATGGCATTACAGGACTCAATTTTTTATTAGCTTGTCCACAAATAATATTAAAATACAAATAATAGGTTTTTGTTTAATTTTATGAGAAAAACTTTATAATTCTTTACAGTTAAAAATGTTCTAAACAAAAAACTTCATTACAGTTCTATAAAATTATAATATAGTTTTGTAATTTAACAATATAAGAAAATGAATTGATTCAATTATAAATATTAAAGTTAATCGATACTTTTCATATTTTTAAATATACGATTATGAATTTAATCTATAAACAATTATTAAATTTATTATTACATATTTAAGATGGTTCCACAAATTCTATTATTATGAAGTTACTTTTGAATTACAAGTAGAATTATTTTGTTTTTCTATTACTTTTTTATTGTTTATGCCAATCGATTCTTGATTAATTTTGTAAAAAACATTTTTTATAAAAAATTAGATTTTTTATGAACGTTTTGTTTTTAATTTAAATTATAATTTAGATAACAATAAAATAAAAATGAAAATTTTATTAGAAATAATTTAGATAATAAAATAGAACTAAAATATAAAAATTAAAAATTCTTTGTACAGGAAAAAATAGCGATTCTCTTTTTGAATCAAAATTTTAAATTGATATAAAGATAATATTTTTATTATAAAATGTTAATTTAATTTTGATAGCAAATATACAACTATCATTTATTCCAATTTATTAACTTAAATGTTATAGATTTGTTTATAAATCTATTTATATTAAAAATATCTTTAAATTACAAAATTGTTAAAAACACTCATAAAATTATGCAAATGAAAAGAGCAAATAAATCATTTTAAAAATTGCAATTCATATTCAAAAATTTAACTGTTTCAATGATATAAAATGATTGATCCTGATTTAAAAGAATTTATTATAACAGGGTATAATCTAAATTTGATTTAATAAATTTTAGTATTGTATTAAAAGAAAAATAAAGTTCAAAGTTCAAAAAACATAATAAAAAATACATCTATAAAATTAAATTAATTAAAAGCTTTGGTGAATTTTTTAATGTTTAATTTTTATACACTATAAGTATTATGCTATAATTTTATTTCTTTATATTTGTTTACTTTAATATGTTATTCCATTTTTAAGGCAAAATTATTCCAAATTATGAAATTTATTTAAATTAGGTAAAAGTTCGATTTTTCGCAGTCAATTTTCCGAAGTGCGTTGATAATAATAATATTGAGATAATTTCAGATTTTACCGATAAGTCAAATAAATAGTGAATAGTAAAAATTTTATTAGGAATTGAAAATTGATCTGATTAAACTTGTAGTCTTTTGAATGGTACAGTTTCTTTCTCCACGATTTTGAATTATTGCATCAATCCTTTGTTATATAGCATATCAATATCTTCCTCGCACTTCATTATCAGTTATAAATTTTTCATCTATATTTCACGTTCAATTTCCTCATTTTCAATATCCAAAGTCGATGGCTTGAAAATAGCTGCATTAGCACGACTGGTTTGAGTTCGTTTTTCCATTGTAATCTAAACAATCCAAATATACATACACATAAGCAATTAATAAATATATGAATCTATAGATTTACAGATTCACTGTAATATCAAAAACTCAAAAAAGGCTAATGAGAATTAATATATATGAATTTTATAAAATGACTCATAGAAAAATAAAATGACGGAAAAGTTATTTTCTATAATTTGCAAAATAATTAAAAAGATGTTAATAATTCATATATTTTTTATAATAACAGATTTTAATACAAAATATTAAAAATCTAAATTGCTAAATTAACAAACAATTAATAATAAGAAATGAAATTTTAAATTAGTTTTTTACGAATATTAAAAGATTATTTTATTTAATTTTTATTTTTGATTTTTAAATTTATTGACCGATAGGATTATAAAAAAATTGGACTTCCTTTATATTATAAATTTAAAATTTAAATTAACATTATATTTTTGTCTCATGTATCATGCAAATATAATATCCTATTTTGTTTAAATTATATTTTACCGTATATTTTTATACAGTTTATTAACAATTAAATGTTTTCAAATTATTAATATAATATTTAAAAATTTAGTAGCACATAAAATTAAAGAAATTTTGATTAAATTATGGAATATTCTGTATATTATCTTTCGTTGCATGCGCGCACATCACACACATGCATACGTCACATAAAAAGAGAGCTTGTTATTCTAAATAAATATTATTACATTAAAGGATCAATTAATGATATTTAATCATTAATATTTCAAGAAGAATTTATAATATTTCATTTTCAAAGTAAATATTAAGGTAAAATTAAAATAAAATTAGTCACAAAATTATAATCTAATATCATTAATTAGAGAAGCCTTTTGTAAATTAAGAAAAATAAATAAATTTCTATATCAGAGAAAAATCTTGTTCCACATCTTAAATTTAACCTCAATGAATAACATACTTCTACATTCTAAAATTATTTTCAATTATAAATGAAAATTGGTATTATTAAAAAGTATTAAAAAATTATACAGTTTAACATACAATATTAATATAATTTTATAACAATTCATCAAAATTGTTGCAGTTAATATTTTAAAAAAGCATTTCTATACTTAAGTCATTAATAAAAAAGTAAAGCAAAAAAAATTTTTTAAACAATTATATAAAACAATAAATGAAATTTTGATTGATTTCTTATTATACGTGTAATTTTATATAATATTAAAAATACAAATTATATGGATAAAATAAATCAGAAAATCGATTTGTTATAAAAGCTTTCATTAAAAATAGTTAACATGAATGCAGGTATTTATTACAAGTTAATCAAACTGTGGCTATAGTTGTTCAGTAATTATATGCAGGTTTCCGTTACAAAATATAGTTATGGACATGAATATAAAATTCAAAATGGGTCATATCTTCTTATCTTTAGATATATTTAATATCGTTTCTCCTTTAATTCTGATATATTATAATGAGTAAAGAGCAAAGGAGATTCAATTCTTTGTGATGATTTTCTTTTATGTTATATATGTTGATAATAGTATTACAAGATTCAATATTAATTTAATAAAATACAATAAATGTAATGAAATATTCACAGGCACCTGAAAATATTTAAAGGTGTATTAGTAGATATTTGCTATTTCATTAAATATAAAAGTCTTGTTATGATAAATGCATGTTTACAATAAAGTAATTTATAAAACAATAAAAAAAATTGGTATAATTAATAATATAATAATTTAAAGTCTGATATAAGAAAATTTTAAATATGTTAATTTTTTACATATTAAACTTTATCGTTTGCTTATAATTTCCATTTTTTAATAAATATTAATTAAATATTCAACATTATGCCTTAAGAAATATAATTCTTATTATTTTAAATTAAATTTTTAATATATCTATATATATACATACACATTATTTTCATTATTTAATATGGAGATACATATATTTGAATGAGTTAAATTCAAACGCAATTTCATACTTCGTTATGATTAAAATATATAAATGTTATTCAATTCAACTACTAAACACCATTGTGAAATATAATTAATAATTATAAGAATTATAAATTAAAATTAATTTATAATTCTTACAATTAGTATTTATATTACAATAGTAATATAAATATATATATATATATATATATATATATATATATTAACTGTCTGAATGTATGCAATTGATGATGGTCAAGCACAAAAAATATTTCATTGAATTACTAAAAGTTTTAAATAATGAATTTGAAAAAAATTTATCTTTAAAAAATATATGATAAATATGTTTACCATAAAATAAAATTTATTAATTATATATTACTTATAAATGTTCTAAGTAACACAAAATAATTTGTTCTTTCTTTTTCTGTCTTTTGTTCAGTGCCAGTAGTAAATTATTACAAAATAATCGATGAATTTTTATACTTTGTCGGAAACTTTACTGCTGCATAATTGAGTTATTATTATTCAACATTTTTCATTTAATGAAGATCAAATGCTAATTTTCTTTTTATAACATAAATATGATGTTTATACTTATAAATTAATGCTAGTTTGGATTTATTGTAAAAAAGTAATTAATAATATTTGAACAAGCCAAAGGTAATTCACTAATACTTCGATATTATATTAAAATAATTGCTACTTACTTTTTAAAAAACATATATTAAATTTAAAACTTTTAAATAAGAATTATTTTTAACAAATAATATTAAATAATATTTTAACATATCATATTTTAATGATAATTATTACTTAGTTATATTGATTTTTTATTGACTGATTAGTAATATTTCTTATTCTATTATAAACATTATATTTGAATAATACTATTAGTTTAATTTTAAAAATTAATATTTTTATATAAAGAATCTAACAAAAAATTCATGTTATTATTATTTTATTATTTTAATATATATTTTATTATGAAAAAAAATTGTTCGTTTCATCAATTTCTTTTACATAGAAGATATTTGGTAGTATATGAATTTGAAATTTTAACAGAATAATAATAATATTCATTTAATAACTAAAGCAAAAGCTCAAAAAAGTATAATTAAAATCTTGAAATATAGATATACAGAAATTACGTTAATAACATTATTTTGTATCATTTTGTTCAAATATTTGTATTTAAATACATATTATACACATTGAAAATAATTTTTATACATTTTATATTTATATGTTAAATATCTTTAATAATTGTTTAATCACTTAAAATATGAAAACTTATTAAAAAAAAAGATAAATAATATTTTAAATGAAAAATATACTTTAACATAATTATCGTTCGAATTTGAAATAAATTAATAAGCATTTGATGTACGTTTAATATTTAGATATTTATAAATTAAATTTTTATAAGATGTCAAATAAATAATAGAATGCTTTTATATAATATAAAGTATTAAATTACAGATTTTTAGAACTATAAGGAAATGTAGATAAAACAATTCTTTATAAACGAGCCCAAAAAGTATTTTGAGTTAAACAAGGATGAAATAATATATAGAATAATTAATTATAAGTGTATTTCTTAAACTTATGAGAATTATAATTTACAATTATTATATTTATTATTATTTATTATTATTATATTATTGATATATTGACAATTGAACACTATAATATAATTTTATTTATCATTGTGTAGAGCTCCGAGAGCTGCATGATAAATATATAAAAAGAAACAATACATTTTATAAATATTATATATATATGCAATTAGATTATAATAACAATTAAATGAATTATGAACAATCGCATATGGTTTGTAATTAAAATTTTTATAGTTTCTAAGACAAAAATTTAGTAATTTAAATCTTAATCTTTATAAACTGCATTTATTTGCGAAAATATATTTATTAATAGAGCATGCCAAATTTAGAAGATTTCATTAATGCAATTTAAAGTTTATTATTCAGAATAGAAGTAAAACATTCTTAAATATTGTATCACTATGTGTATAATAGGAATATTTTAGATACATATTTACATTTGCTTGAATTGTATAGTAATTGGTTACTATTCCTGATAATTTGAATAATTTCATATTAAAAATTAATTTATACGTTTTTATTATTGTTGTTATTATTTATTGTTATTATTATTATTATTATTATTATTATATTTGTATAAATAGGAATTTTTTAATTTTAATGTGAATAAAAACAACTTATTAGCCGAATCTATATTTTACGTATTCATTATTAGAAATAATAACAAACTTTAAAAGTGTTAATATTATAGAAATCTATTTCCATTTATAAATGTTATATCAATGTTTTTCGCGATTCCGACAGAATGTCGAGTCCTCATTTAATAATATCTGTTTACCTTTGAATGTGACTCTTGCTACAATATTCGTTTATCATCTTACGACTTT
>JAPYYT010002004.1:0-21380 GCA_030522565.1 Ceratosolen corneri
CATGTTCGAATGAGCCCAGCGTCGTTAACTGCAACCCGCGTTAATGGAAACTTTATTCTATCGCGACGGCTCATTATAGCGTAATACATGTATTTCAACGCCTAACGATTGATACCCCCCCCTCCCGCGGTATGACCACTCGCCGATCCGACTAACCGCCGGTAACTGGACACCCCCGCCCGTTTATATCGGATATTTAAAACAGTGCGTAGTTTAGTGCGACAGTGCGGCTTTTCACCTTTATACCGATTCTTGTTTTATTAATTATATACATCACTGCGTTCATTTTCAATCGTTTTTATAAATTCAATAAATCTTTGTTTGTTTTTACGTTACCTGAATTACATTAATTTTCTTTCTTATTTTTCTTCCTGCTATCTCACCCCTTCCTCTATCTGAAATTTCACACTCGGGTTTCACGCCCGAACAGATAGATAATATTTTTAATAAATAAATATTTACATAAATATAAAAAAATTATTGAAAATTTGTTAAATTAAAAAATTATTAATGAAATAGAGAATTTTATTTTTTATTTACACTTCAAGTAGTTAGCAATACCCGTAATGCAAATATTATAAATTTTTAAACAATTAACTGTAATTAAATATTGAATAACAAATTTAATGTAAATAAAATTAATTTTAAAAACTAAACATGATAATACTATAAATTGATAGAAAAATGTGAATTAAATAAGTTAAGACATGGTTACTATAGGAAATACAACTGAAGAATGAAAATCTTGATTACTCAAGTTGTTTAGATTTTCTGTGATAAAGGTACAATGAAAAAATGAAATTTATTGTTATAGTTTTATTACATTGGAAGTATTAATATAAAATATAATTATTTTAAACCATAATTAACTATAATGAGTGAATACATTTAACATTTTATTGTCGTGAAACCCTTATGTTATCCCAACCTCTTCGTTTTATACATAAACTTAACATACTAAAATTAATATAAAACATAAATCAAGAAAAATAATTGATTTTCATGTTCTTGATTAAAATACTATAGAAAAAGCATCTTTATAGTTGCATTCAATTCAGTTAAAAGAAAGAACGAAACAATAATATTTACAACGCTTTTCATTGCAAGAAATGGATTAATTAATTTTTACAAAATACTAAATAGTTGCAATATGTTATCGTAATATAATGAATGTGTTTGAGATTCTGAACCACAATCGGATCTCTCTCCACTCACTTAAATTGGTCGAGAATTTTATTGTAAACTATTTTGTATTTTGAAACCGCATTATATTTCTCGAACACCTGGTATTTACTTAACATGTGCCATACGCATTATACTTACTGCATGCGCCTCGCTTTTACTGATCATAAACACTTTTCGCTCCTTTTCATACGCGCCTCATTTCTCACAGAGAATGTAACTCTCCCATTGCAACAAGATTCGTGCAAGAAGTTTTGTATTTACTTCTATAAGTGCGGCCATGGGCCCTATGTCATTAGAGCCAAATCGCTCGCACGCCTTTGTCTTTGAGCCTAAACTTCAAATAGCCTGCTATAGAATATTTTATGGAAACTCACATTTTCTAGGATGCTTATGATCGTAAAAGGCACAGCACACGACTTATTTTTCTTTTAAAGATCCGAGCCAATGACGGTTAAAGACTTAATTATCCACTTTGATTACTCGCCTATATCTCGGACTTCTTAAAATCGCTAAAATCTACAATACATACAAAAGCCGTGGACCGCAAGTGTTAGCCGCACGTGCCGGACGTCTTTCATGACTTGTTGTACATTTCGTAAGAATCCAACAAGTATGTTTTACTTTTCTTATCGCGTGATGGCTTTCAACCGTCAGCCCGATATTCAGCAACACAAGAGTGCATTGTCAAAAGTATGGAGCCACCTATTTTCTGCAGTCCACCAAACATAGCTCAAAAACAACAGTCTTACAAAGACTGAAAAATCCCACTCTTGGGAATTACAACAACGAAGACCCCCCCCCCCTAGAAGGCAGGGTAACTGATTAAAAAGCGACTGCACGAGGTGCAGAAGCACTCTTTGTAGTAGTCTTTGTCTTCTGCGGTCTTCTACGGCCTTCTACAGTCTCCTATTAAAGGAGACTCACTCAGATTCTCAAAGATTCATTTTGATCTCAAGATGTGATCTCAATGCCTTCACCGCAGAGTTGCACCAACGCCATAAAGCAAAGTAGAATGACTACAATCATTGTATTCTAGCTCCTGGAGTCCAGCAGACTGACTCTAATTATTCATCACTGCTATAGGGAGTTCAGACTGACTCCCGACGAATCTTTACATGATTTCTACAACGAAATCACATACAACAAAAAGGCGGCATTCAACTCACAACACTGTCGCACAATTTTCGCCAGCTACAACACCAATTAGCTAGATAGGTGGTTAAATTACAAGCAAGTGCCGCAACAGGCACAAACATCGACTGACAATTGATCATTGTACAAGGAAATAGCGGCATTCAACCATGCATTTGATCACCGCATCAAATACATTTCACTATTTAAACCAGGAAAGTAATCTTTTTTTCAACCAACTCTTAAAAACGTTTCATTTAAACTAGTAACAAGATAATACAATCAAGGTAACTTAAATAACACAGAATTTGAATAATATCTTTAATATATATTAGTTTCAATAAACACTGTTTATTCGGGATTTCTCCGGTGTGTATTTTTTCTCTCCCAGATTTAATTAGAAAATACAGATAGTGAAAGGAGAGGTGATCGGAATACATGTTGTTGTAAAAGGCTGAAACGAAGTTTATTGAACAATAAATTTATGAAGAAAATGCGTTATAAATACAGACTGTGGTTGAATGTTGGTTTGTAGAAATGAATGTAGAACTATTGAAATGTAGATGAAGGTTGATGAAAGCAGTGATGAAAAAGTTGAAGTAAACAGCGATCTGATCCAAGTAGTTGGCACCTTGATTGTATCGGATGTCAAAATGATTATTTAAGGAGAAAATAGATTAGTCGATTAATAGGTATGATTGAATACAGACTTATAAACTGACGTATGACAATAACACGGAGCACGCTAAATATGACCTTAATGATCGCTGTATTGAAAATTACTATTCAATGTGCATTTGTTGCGCTGAGTATATATACAGTTCTACTCGAAATGTGAGAGCGTTCTAAGAAGAAGAAAGTTAAGATTAAAGGTGTAGTACTAAGGAGAGTATTAGCTAAAGTTCGGCCCTTTATTAACGTGCGAGTATTTTGAGAAAGAAAAGTCGTGATTCTAAATACAATATAATTATACTGGATAACGAAAAATAAGAAATATGATTTCTTTTATATGAAATTGTAAAATAATTGAAAAATAAAGCAGACAACACTCACATTAACTTGATTAGAACAAATATAAAAACTAGAAAAGATATTGGATAGATTTATACAACATATAATAATAAGATTTAAATGTAATATAAAAATTGTAACAATTCAATAAAAGAAATATTCGAGTACGATTAAGAAATAATAAAATTTCATCTCTGTTAATGAATCACCAAAGAAAGTAAAAACGTCGGATTGCAGAGACAAAAACGAAAAAATAAAGAATATAGTATAAAGAAGTTAACCCATCCGATTGATCGAGATTCAGTCTTGGGATTGACTACGAGGCGTTTAATCCATGTTCACGAATTCAGGGGTCTAGTTGTCGTTTGAAATGAATATAGCTTTTTTTTCGAGCACGTGTGCATCACAAATTAATTTATAATGGAAATCCATTCCATTTCTTCGACTATTTTAAAGCACTCCCTCACTAACGAACAATTGAATAGAAGGAGAGCCGTCAGAGTTAACTTTCCCACTCGCACGCTCTCCTTGGCCCAAGTTCACGGCGGCAAATTAGAGGCCCCCATTGTTTACTGGACGCAAATATAAAGAAGTTTCCGATCAATTGATAATGATATTTTTATCTATTATTTATAATTAAATTATTGAAAGGTATAAAATCATTTACATCTTTAGTTCTAATCGATTCTTATATGTATTTCTTATTTATTTGTTTGAAAATGAGTTTTCAGATACTAAAAAACTCGTTTATATTATGCTTTATTGTGAGTGGTATATATTATAGTTAGTTAATAGTATATTGTGGGTAAAACATAGATGTGCTATTATATATGACTTAGAAAAATTAGTAAAATTGTAGAACTGTTTTTAAAAGAAAAACAAAATTACAATATTGTACTAAAATATATATTAGCTAATACGATTATTCTTAATACATATAATCATATTAAGTAAATGCAAGATTACATAACAGGAATTACCTAATTTATTTAACATCAATCTATTTAATATAAAATTGTTTGAAAAAAATTTTAAATTCGGTGTATTTTTACAGTACAGTTAATTTTTAAATGAAATTCGATAATAAATATCAATGAGTATCATATAAAATTTATAACATTAGAAGTAATTTAAGTAAAAGAAATAAAAAGTAAAAGAAATAACTTTTCAATTTTAAAAATTTAAACACATTTAACTTTATATAAATATTAAAAATAGTTTGGGAACAAACAAAAAATTGGTATTGGTAATAAATATAAAATTCATATTACTACAAAATCAAATAAAGTTTCGTATCATAAACAATGAAAATACTAAAAATAACTCAATGTTTAAAGAGGAAGAAAAGAAAGTAATTTTTAGTTTCATTTTTATTCATGGCATTAGCATATAATTAACTTATAATTCTGCATACTGATTATTTGGAGTATTGATTAGCGGCTTATTAGGGATTTCATTTTTAAGCCTCTTACCGATAGAGTAAAAGAAGAAAATGAATGAAAGAAGTTCAAAATGTACATGTAAAAAAGAAAGAACATGCATTAGATCAAAAAAATAAAAATTGTTTATGGATAATACTGAAAAATAGCTCATTCGATGTCGGATTTGATGATGACTTGGAAAAATTATAATTTCAAATTTTCGAAGAATAGAATTAGTTCATAAACCACACTCCGAATTTTATAATCGTTTCTTGTCTTTGTTATGATACTGCTCACCCTCTTTTAAATTCTATACGTGCTTTCTGATTTATGTTCATTATTGTTAAAATTCGGTATTTAACAATGAATTTGTTTACATTTAATAATAGTTCAATTATTAAAAAAAATAGCAATATTACTTCTAGTTGTAAAACTTAAATAAACAAACAAAGATAATGTAATGTTATGCAATTATATACAATATAATATTTTCCAGTTATCATTTTCTCTATTTCACTTCATTTCATAATGTTAAATTCAAATAAAATATGTCGACTATCATTTATAAAACGTATGTTTAAATAATATAATATTAGATATAGTTTAAAATAGTATATAAAATAAAGTAAGTGAGTGAGTGAGATAAACTACAATGTTATTTACTTTTTAATTCCTTAATATATTAAATTAGTTAAAGTTTATTAATAAATAGTAGATAATCTGATTAATTTTTCAAAAATAATTTAGAGTATAAAGAATGTTATTCAGTTCTTAATTATCATATTGAATTAGAGTATAGTCTAAAATAAAAATGTTTATTGAATAATAAAAAATATATAATTTCATAAATAGACATATATATAAAATACAATTTATGACAGTTCCAAATGGATTTTGGAAATTTTCATAATTTTCAGATATTCATAATGAAAAAGCTGTAAATGAAAATTCCTTTAATCCAATGTATAAGAGAAAAAGCAGTATGTGGTTTTTAATTTAACTAAGGCAGTATCTTATTAAATCCACATCTATTTCGATAACATTTATTGACATGCAACATTCCGAAGCCATAAAAAAACTATTTTTCAATGAACAAGCATTAGATCTAAATTTTTATTTTATCGTAGTAAAATTTTACGATGGTGAATTTAATTCCATATATAAAAACAAATTTTTACATCAAAATATTTTTATAATTATGAAGAGAAACTTTTTATTAGCTTTTTTTATGAACAAAAAATAAAATGCTATGAAAAAGAACATTCAAAAATTAAAAAAATATTAGTCCTTTAGGATTATAATTTTTATTGAATAATGTTATTAAAAATTACTAATATATATACAACAATGCAAGCCTTAAAATATTTTTAAGCATTATATAATAATAAAATAAAAATTTATTATAATATTTAAACATAATTTGTTTTATTT
The DNA here is from genome assembly GCA_030522565.1 of Ceratosolen corneri. NCBI lineage: Eukaryota > Metazoa > Arthropoda > Insecta > Hymenoptera > Agaonidae > Ceratosolen > Ceratosolen corneri. The sequence goes on from JAPYYT010002004.1 coordinate 6,180, forward strand.
TAATATACAGAAATTTGTAAATTAATCCTAATTATTGTTTATTTCAATTTTTCATATATATATATATATATATATATATAAGACTTTAATAATAAAATATTATTCAGCAGTATTTTTAGTTTTAGTAGAATTTTTAATATATTTTGAAATTTCGAATAATTACTAACAGCCCATTTTTATTTATTCTTTAGATACATTTATTTTAATAAATTAGAACTGAAAATTGTAGTACAATTCGATAATTACACAACTAATATTTAAAATAACATAACAAATCTGTGAAAACTATATTCCTAGTAAATAAAGTACGTGGGATAATGTTCAATTTTTTAACCTATGAAAAATTGAAATAAAAGACTTTAATAATAAAATATTATTCAGCAGTATTTTTAGTATATATATATATATAGAGAGAGAAACGCTACAAAGAATATTTCAATTTATGAAAATAGTCAAATACAAATTCTTTTCTAATTAAATTAGAACTATTATTATTAACTATTATTTATTTAATAGATAATTGCATCGGAAATGGAAAATATTATTCAAAGCTTGGACGTAAAATAAGTTGTCTACATTAAAATTAATTAAATTATGGTAAATTTAAGAAATAAAGAAACAAAATTCGAAACATTGAATTTATTTTTATTCCGGATTAAAACAGAAATTAATAATAAATTTATTTATTTTCAAAAGGATTATTGATAATTCTAATTGTTTTAAGGTAATCAAGTTGTTTACATAAAAATTTTACACTATACATTAATTTTGTTAATAGAAATTTCTAATCTTAAATTTTAACAGTGTTACCTATTCATTAAAAAAAACCATAACAAGGTGTAAGACTTATAACAGAAGGTTACATTTTACTTTGTCATAAAAATATAAATTATGACAGATAGCGCAAGTCTCAGCGTATGCAAACTGCGTAAATATTTATGCGCTATCAATAACAGAAAATCGAAGTAATTGTATAAAAGAAGAATAAGAGAAGAGAGGAAAGGCATGATGGATATACAAACAAATATACAGACTGACAGATGAACAGATAGAACAACGAGGACAGGGATAGGGATACGATAAAGATTATTAGCTTCAACGCGAAGCAGTAAAAGAATGATCGTTTTATCTACTCAGTATTTTAACTCTATCACGGTTATAAGGAACTACTTTCGTGCAAATAACATATTTTTATATATAAAGTATATTGATATGGTAATCTAGTATAGAAAAAAGTGCTAATCTGAAAATTACTTTAACTAGATTTGTAGAAATTGCCAGGCTAATGTATTATCCAATTTTTAAGTAAAACGATCGCATTCAAATAATAAAAGAGTACTTAATTTATTAATCTTGTTTTGCATTATTTTTGTCGTAATGATATCATATTATGCAATCTATTTTAGATTTCAAGCAATCTCATTACAGATATTTAAAATATACTTTTACTTGTTATATTTTCTCGATATTATCACAAATATATTTTTTCAAAAATAATAGATCTTCATACAAATAAAATGAAGTCAACGAATTTCAAAAAATAAATTAATTTATATTTTAAATACAAAAAATTTAACGAGTTTTGCTTAAAAATATTTTTCAATGTAAACTAACGTCTTGTGGAATTCGAATAAAAGAAAAACCCATGACACAAATCATATCGTGGCTAACCGCGAATGACAGCGATAATTAGCGGTTGGTTGTTTATGCCAGCATTCATACATGGACAAACAGACCACCTCAAAATTTGCATTTTCGATGCATCGCGCAAAATAATAATCTAGCAAAAACTGAGTTATGCAATTGTATTAAGAAGATTAACGCAAAATGAGATAATAGAGCACAAATAGTTACATCGCTAAATGTACAGACACGTCCGAAAAGTTGTAATTTTTAAAGATTTAATTAAAAAAACTTTTGCTTTCAAAAATAATAAATGGCTTTACCTATAATTTTTAAAATAAGCAGAATGACTTTTAGCGTCTAACGCATCATACTTGAAAAGAGATTGTAAGAAAATTACCGAACCCAGCTAATATAATATATTAATTATTACATATTACAGAAATTTATAAATTTATAAATTAATGGTTTTATGACAAGAACAGAATACATATTCAACTAAATAGAAAAAAATTAAAAAATGCCAATATTACTACATAAATTTATAATTCGATTGACATAAAATACGATAATATTTTAGTACATTTATTTAGAAAAATTAAAATTTTATTTCTATTATTTTGTATACAAATAATTTATATTTAATATACTTTGTTATTTTATAATTAATTAACATCGAAGAACTATTAATACAAAATGATAAAATCTTGAATTTCATCATAGAATATTAATTTTAAATGTTAAAATATTTATTTTATTATACTTTACTGTTTGGTACATCCAAGTGTAAACTCTGCCCAAGATGTTAAGGGAGAGAGGCCGATAGTGGAAGGGGAGAGGTATCAAAAGAAATTTTATGAAAGATGTATGTAACAGTAATAAAATTTATTAAAGTTAATTTGCAGAATATAATATTGAATTTTAGTAGTATTTTATGTTGACTTGAAGGTTTATTATACTATCTTGATACTAAATTATAAATCAAATGTCTTGATACTTGAAGGGAAAATTGTAGTCTGATCTATTTAGTAAATTAATAAATTACTTTCCTTAAATTTGCCTTGATGCGATAATTGTAAATTGAACTCCGCTTCGTGAGCGTGTTCATTTGTTACCGAGGTAAACGCAGTGAATTGGGGAAATATTACACTTCGGTCAAGTGTATAGTTGATCGTATATACGAAATACGAAAATCTTGTGAACCTCGCGATTTAATTAGATTACTTGCTGCTATACTGAAGTTTAGTGCAATTTAATGCGTAACACTACCAAGATGAACAGTAATATCAAGAGAGAAAGTGCATACTCAGTCTTTCGTGCAGTCTATTTTTTATAGAACACCCCACCTTCCTGTGTGCACATTTTCCAGGTTATTGTGAGTGGGAAAATTCGACTCAAAATTTTCTTATGATTAGTGTATTGAAGTGATGAAGGGGGGCCCTGGGTACGGTCTAGTGAGAAGAATGAGTGATTGTCTTACTGTTAAAAAGTTGCACTGATTATCACTGCTGTGTAATAAACAAAGTATAGGTCTTGCTTGAGTTTTTCCGTAAGATCGGTGCGATTAAACCACAGGGGGTAAAACAACGCAGGCGATATTTTGGAATTTTTATAGCGGTTTGATATTACTCTGTTTAGAAATGAGACATTTGAAACTCTAGTCCTAGACAAAAGTTGTAAAACAATGGTCGAGCCGTAACCGTAAGACGACATTCGGGGATTCTCGTTGGAGGTGAAAGCTCTTGGTCAACATCTACCAATTGTAAATGTTAAAAGTTCGTTCTAATTTCTAAACAATAAAGCATTACTGCGAGCGGTTCGTAGCTCGTACAAAATCTCGAATATTTTATTATTTTATAATACATTTATAACAATTAAGAAAAACAAATTGAAAACTTTTATTGCTAAATCAAATAAATTTAACATCGAAGAACTATTTTCATCATAGAATATTAATTCAATATGTTACAATATTCGTTGTATTATACTTTACAATAAACTAAAATAAATTTTCCAAAAATAAACAAATCATTGAATTTAACAGTTAATTTTTTCAACTATATCATTGAATAACTCAATGTCCAGAATGCATATAAAAGCCGAACGCAGAAACATAAAATTGAAAAGTTTTGTCAAAATAAAATGCAAAACAATAACGGAAAAAACTAGAACCATGAGATTCAGACAACAATATTTGTGGTTCAGAATAAAGGCACATATCTTTGAAAACTGAATACACTCAATTCTATATTCTCTCGTGCAATGCCAAATTACATACTTTGTACGTGGAAGAATAGATTGTAGTGATGAATTTCTTGCAAAGCGAATATCTGTGGAACAGATATTCATTTTTACTTACTTTATAATAAAATAGTTTTTGCACCTAATATCATACGGGTTCCTCGTAACTACATAGTTAATTGAAGTTATGCCATTTTTTTCATAGATTAAAAAATCAAGTTACTTATCTAATACTTATGAAAAACTATTAGCAAAATTATACTTTATTTTATTATATTTAAAGTAATCTCGATCTTCGGCTCTCGTTATTTCATATGAAAATTAAAAAGCAGTTAATTTAAATACTGTCAGAATAGGAGATGAAGGATTATCTGATATAAATCTGGACTTGTATCATTTTCCATCAACAGAATTAGATAATAGGTTCTGGAAAATGATGAGTAATAAAACGTAGATTACACATAAAATTGAAACATAAAACATTTTGATTCTTTTGTAATATTTTGTTAGCCTTTTCATATTGTATAATGAAAATCATGATTCAAACTGAAAATATAAAATACACTTCTATCAATAAAGAAATATAAAATTTAAATTTTTAAATTGTGCGATTATTTATATTATAAATTATTAAATTATGAATACACCATAAAATATTTCTTAAAATAAATTAATATAGATAGTAATAATTATATATTATATATCAATTATATATCAAGACCAGTATAAACATGGATGAATATTTCTACTACCCTTCAAATAAATGTTAAAAAATTGTTAAGCTACCACCAAGTGGTCATTGAAATAATTGCTGAGATATATAAGGGGTTTTATCTAACCCATACAGTTGTCAAACAACCACCTATTCCTTTGTTTTATTTCTTTCAAGATTAATAGTTCAAATAAGAAATCATCGAGACATTATATTCATTAAATTTTCCTATGAACCTTATGCAATTTAGAGTCGCATAGTGCAACAGTTATAGAATTGTTATTAGATGTAAATAAAACATCAAGATCAAACAAACAAAAACCAATAATGACATGCAGAATGACAACCGCGATTAAAAAACTCTTAAAAATTCGTCATTTCAATAATTTTCTACATATCTCGAAAGAATTCAATTATATGAAAATCCTATTAAAAATATACAAAGAACCTATTAATTACGTTTTCACTGTAATTCAGATTTAAGAATAATAAAATTGCAATACATTTTACATTGTTATTTTGATTCACTTTAATAATAGTCGCAATACTAATAATAATATAAAAACTAAGTAAATTGAATAAATTTGTGTTCAAATGAACTTAAATACTTAAAAACCTAAAATATAATAAATAAGCTCAAATTATTTGAATATTGTAAAATCTATTTAAAATTTAAGGCATAAGCCAATAACGCGCATTGAACTAATTCTCCAAATTCGTTTTTCGAATTGTTCTTAGCTGATGCAAAAATAGAAGAATTATGTGTGAGCTCAATCTCATATTGTTCGAGATTACGTGAGATTTACTAACGCCTCTTAAAATCACTCAATTTTTTTTGGAAATTATAAAAAACCTTTAACACATTTATGATTCCCAGATGTTCGGCAAAAACCCTAGCCTTGTACGATAATCCCTGAGTGTCATCTGACGGTCATTTTTCGATCAATGTTAACGGCTTCTGCCTAGGACGAGAATCTTCGAGTGTCGGCATTTTTTGTCGCGAAGCTGATCCCAAATAAATGTTAAAAAGAACCTCACTAAAGATTCTAAAATCAACAAGAATACCACCCCCCGTGGTTTTCTCGTGCTTGCTCACAACTCATCAAGCAAGATTTACACTTTATTTATTATATGGCAGTGACTATCAGTACAGCCCTTTTGCAGAAAGAAAATCACTCACTCTTCACACTATGCCCTGCCCGGGCCCTTCTTCTATCAGTACACCAATCACAGGGAAATACTGACAGAAACAGAGCTTTATATTTTCCTACTCACAAGAAAATGACTGGATGGGTACATCCCCACGAAGATGGGGCGACACCAACAAAAACAGATTGCACGATCAGTAAGGGAAGATTCACAAGATTAGTTTTTAAGATTCATTCTTCTGAGAGTCTTCCCGAGAGATCGTCGCGTCTACGTTGGTCGACTCGCGTCTGACGGCCACAGCAAATCATCTTTATATATATATATATATATATATATATATAAGATGAATGTTTACTCGCGGTACTCTCAAGGCTTATTTATTGCGCTCTATGAATTGTGCTTCATGAAAACGTTATATTTAGATTTATGCACTTTGTATTATAATTTAATCGAATTTATAGACAGTCCATAAAAATTTTATAAGTATATTAATATCAATCGGACATGTGAATAAATTACAGAAGGGTTTATCTCATTTAAAACATCAAATAAATATTTTCTTTATTTATGATGTTTTATTCAAAAACATTTTCACTAATTTAAAATATTTCGTAAAATATAGAATTAAAAAGAAAAAAATATCAATAGACGAATGTGTCCATTGATGGTAGCAATTCAATCATTTATATCTAATTTAATTTATATCTAACTAAAATTTTTTGTACATATTTCTAGTTATAAATTGCCTAATCTAGATATGATTTTGCTTTTGTACACATTTTTAAATGATATAGTGTATAAAGTAAATCAAAGAATTACATTTGCTGTTAATAATAAGACATCGATTCCTAATATAAATAATACGTATTCGAAACTACTAATAAAATTTTATTATTTATTAATACTATATATGTTATTTGCGCAAAAATTAAAATATTTCTTTATTTTAAAAAGATTATCTATAAATATATTTATGCGTTGACCCCCAAAATATGAGTTGCTTTTCACAACATAGATGCATATTTTGAAAAGTGTACACACGTCGACCCTGCGCTTCGATGCGCAGCCAGCTGCCGCTTGGACGCTTCCACCGACTAAAAGGGCCTCGACACTACCGGCCAAAGGACACTAATGACAACTGAATAATTGGTTCTTAACCAATCACCGAAATTTCTCACTCTCGTATATGCGTAAGAAAAGTCCTTCCCTGCAAGGACCGAATGCGCGAACAAGCACGAGAGGATTAATCCAGTAAGCCCACGTGCAGACCCGCAGGTAAAACCTGTTGATCTAAAGGAACACAAGTCCATGCTTGGTAAGATTCAATTTACGCCTGAATATTGGAGAAGTGTGGACTACAACGACATACAATTCATAAAACATAACATCATTCCAAGAGTCGTAAGATTCAAAGTTACGCCTGAATATTGCGCTCGTGCGGAATTAAGCAACATTTAATTAAACTTACGGAACTCAACATATTTATAAATTCACGTCAAGCTATCGTGGTGTTCAATTCATGTCTTAATGTTAGATAGTTCAAGATTTGTAATTCGAAATTGAAACAGCATTATATTTATACCACATCGTCTAAAGACAGCACTATATTTCAATTCGTTAAAATAAACACCATTTTACCTCTACCTCCCTCCACCTGGGAGAGTGTTTTCTCGTGCTTAATTCCCGAACAGTTCTATTGTTTTGTACAACGAATGGTATAATTATTGTGCGTGTTGTGTTTGTAATATTGTAGAAGTCGCAGATGATCCGCGAATGGTAATTGATAATGGCCTTGAAACGATAACAGAGAATCTGTGGTATTTGAAAATCTGCCATGCGGTTTAACCCCTTTTTAACTAATTTGGAATGACAAACCTCTTTGTATTAAGGGTTCAATGGTACGATAGCCGTACGTTATTTCTCTTTCTTACGTACTGCATAAGTATTGCATAAGTAGTCTCAAGAAGGTTCCTTTACCTACGTCTTTACTGAATGGTTACATCACTTCAAGTGTAGGGAGTGCGTTTACTTCGAAACCATTGTTGCGGCTTCTGTCAGGTTTCTTAAATGAATACTGTACGTTAATCGAAGACAACCAAAATGGCACTGAGTCGACGGCGTGGCTCACTTTACACTCAAAGTTCACGTCGCGATTTTTCGCCGCCCAATAAATCAATAAATATATCAATAAATAAATCAATCTAATAAATCAATTTTGTCCATAGTATCATTGAATATAAATACATTTAATACTTGATTAAATATGTACATTTTTAGATACAAATTATGGTTTTAATTTTTTAGCTTTTATAAAACTGTCCATAGAAATTATAATTTCATTACAAAATTAAAATTTCATCGTGCTGTCCAGGTTATATATCTACTATTTTGTTTAAAAATTTTAACTTTGAAAGTACTTCTATAAAAATAAATAATCTTCTAAAGTACATATTGCTAAAGACAATCAATGTCCGTTAACAGCAAAATATTATTTTATAAACCTAATAGATGCTAAAAAAAAAGAATTCGATAAATGTTTAGATATACTTGAAATGTTTTCAATCTATTCGAGATTCCGTTAGATTCTCTATCGTCTCTGAATATTATCTCATTGTTTGAATATTCTTTGGAATATTTTATATGTTTATTATTGCTAGATGTGCTCCAAGAGCCCATGACTGTAACCCTGTTTACACGGGCAGCATCTAGAAAGTTTGACGATAATCAATATGATCAGCACGTGTCTTACAATGTATACCTACTACAATCAACGGACACACTCTTCCAGGAACCCTCGTATAGTTGCCACATGTGCTATTTTCATAACATATTGATTAAAAACCTAAAACAGTAAACAAGCTACCCTTCAACGGATGTTGACAGCACAATAATCAGCTGTCATGCAATCACTGAAAATTTCCACTCTCATGGAAGTCGAAAAGAATCACCCCCTCACAACAAGCGGGGTAAAGTCCTTAAAGAAGACTGCATTCACATTGCGACTCAGAAATCTCAATCTCTTAAAAGTCTGCAGATCAAGTAGTACAAAGCAGTGACTACGTTTGTTGGAGATTGCAACAAGTTATACCACTATATAAAACAACTGAAGTCTGACTTACGGCATTCATTTTACGAGTGAACGATGCTACCATCGTTGAACGAAGTTCAACGTTGTCGAAGTCTGCATCAGCACACATCCAGCAAGTAGCAAAAAGACAAACAGGCTACGGGCTTACTTATTTACAAAGCAAGTAACATTTGTAGAATAATTTATTCTAACACTAGATTAATCTAGTATAAGCACACAGAAAGCATAATTAATAGAATCATTTCAATCTTCCGCGATTGCGCGGAAGCACGCCAATCAAGAGAAAGATAGCATTTATTTTGTGTTATGTTCTCCAATATATTATCAATGAAAGCGTTTAACACTAGTTCATACGACTTGAACTACGTCATTTCTTTCCACCCTGCTATCTCTCCGCTTTCACTATCTACCTCACCCTATATCATCTTGAGGATAGTTCACTCTTAGGTTAATCTCGAAACACAATCATTTAGATTATTTTCTTATGTATTTTTTACCATTTCTACTGGTAGAAGAAAAAGAAAAATACTAGATCTATGTTATTATTTTATACTATTTTTTATAATTTTTACAAAAACTACATTACCATTACTTATAATATATATACATTATATTGTAATATAGAATAAATTTAATAATTTTCTCGTATCAAGATATTTATATATATTTTCTGATATTGAAAAATTTTATAAATATAAAGCATTTAGTTTCTACTAAATTCTATCTCTTCTAATAAATTTTATTTATACTAATTATTTCTCTTTTCGTCACAAAATTTTCGATTTTTTTATTGAAATAATGATAGATTTTTTACTTCTATAAAATCTACCCATATAAAATTATATATTTTTATAAAATTATATAAGCCAAATTGTATATTTATATATTATAAAACGCAAACAGATTTGTTAACCAACATGATTTTATCTTTATATATTATGAGATAATATAATTATAGTATTTGAACTAAAGTACAATTTAACATGAAAAAAAATATTACAATATTTTTGAAAATAAACAATCTTAATTTTAAGGACTGATAATTACAAAAAATTTATAATAAAATGATTTCGTTTTCTGTACAAAAGCCAGTTAGAAGGAATCCTTGTCCAAATACTTTAAAACCAGGGAGAAGATTGATATGATAAAATGGAAAGTACTAGGAATTTATGGTTAAAATACGGTTTTATGATTTGATGATTATTTTAGAATCTAAAAAAATAATTTAATCATTAAAATAGTGATTTTATTGTTACAGATTATGATATTATTAATATAAAAATTGCTTTGCATATCATATACATTTTTCTTTGTTAAACAGGACTCTTTAAAACCTATTAAAATAATTAATTAGAGATACCATTCTTTTGGCATTATAAGATAATTTCAAATTATTGAGAAAATATATATTAAAATCTGCCTCCTTTTTGGTTATCATATGAACAATTTCCTAATATTAAAATCTGTATAGTCACTTCTATTGTACCATGTTGCCAAATTATTTATAACTTTATTTATAACTAGGTTAATCAAACTTCATTCAATCAAACGCAGTAAAAAATTATATCTTACGCTTTAATTTATATCTTGAATTGCGAAAGCATTGGCTAACCTAATAAATTTAATTTGTTTCGGTCGTCCTCAGCACATCTCTGACGAAGCATAGATAATTTTCTTTTACGCAAAATTATGTGCGTCCTATACAAGAGGCGAGTGTCTGCATACAGTCTGAAAGGGCGTCAATAACGAATATGATTACCACGAGCGCACCTTTCATATCTCCATTCTTCCACCTCTACTGCCACTGCGATTTTCACTTCCATTTACTTTTGTTCTTCCTTTGCTGACACTCCCACCTTCCCTCTGCGAGAACTGTGAAAGGCAAACGCGCTTTCTGGTTTTTAGTGGGTGTATCGAAGTGGGAGAAAATAAAATGAGTATAAATGAAAGGAGATTTACGATGCTGTATAGGAGGTGCACATAGCAATACCGATGCCCAGAAAAATGAACAACCAATACAATTTGGAAATGCCTCGGTAGTGAATTACTAGACCTTAGTGTTACTTATTCCTTCCTACTTTTATCCAGGAATTGATAAATTAATTTCAGTAAACACAAAGATGATTCCACGTTCTGATTTATAAAATTTATAAAAGGAACTACAATTTTATTTATAAATATCTTTAATAGTGTATAAAAAATAAGAAGCTGAGACGTTGATTAACGGTATTTTTTATCAGCTATTTTCGTTATTCCGATAATAACTTGAGCGTAAAGTAATTAACACGTTAGAATATTGTAATTTTAATAAAGTGTTGATAATAAAAATAGTGCAGTATTTATAATGAAATGATAAGTTATATTAATTGTAATATTTGCATATTTCCATTTTCTCTATTATATTCCATGATATATTTTAAATAATTTTATTCATTTATCTTTTTTGCATAAACAGTAAAGTTAAATATACTTATGAGCATTTCCTATTTTGGAATTATTTATCTTGTTTGAATGAATAATTATTATATTAAATATAGTATATTTATAAATAAAATTATAAAGAAAATTTATGGGCGTATAATATATTACGAACGAAAATCTAATAAATTACATGCATTTTTAAATCTTACATTTACCAGGCAATAAAAGAGTATTATAATTTATTTATAGATTTATTATTAAATAAACTTACTTAAATAATTATTTATGTATAATGGATAATGGTAATAAATTTAAAAAAACGCATGTATTGCTTTTCAGAAGACGTATACAAATTCAGAAGACATAAAGATCGTGTTACTTTTTAGAGCCACGTATAACTTACGCCATGTATATGCCACTTGTATACAGTATTTTATTATCAGTCTACGTACACGCCTTTTATAAAACTGTTTGTGCCGAAATCCTGATAAATTGATCGCCCACTCTACAGACTCGCCTATAGTCATTCATTCATAGAAGTAAAGCCTGTTGCTAGAGCCATACGCAGAGGCGAAATGGAGACTGACCGTCGCGCCAACGCAGTCATGGTTTAAAAGCAATGCAAAGACGACACGAAAGCATCCAAGTGACGGGAAAACGAAAACGACGTGGTTGGTCATTCTTTAGAGATTTTATCAATCTGTTAGTCTTTTACTTTTTTTATGGCTGAACTTTTGTAAAAAAAATAAAGTAGCTTGAATTGTTATTATCCAAAATATTGTCGCTTTTTCCAAGTTCCATCTACTTATTTTATTGGCTGGAAATTTTCTCTAGCTTTTCAGTCTCTGTGTGAAATAATTTCAAAATACAATAATTCTTTTAATATCAGAATATCTTTCTATCAAACACAATTGATATTCTGGTGTTGGAACAGCTATTAATATTGAGACACCCACACAACCCTCTTTCATTCTTTACTTATCCTTTGTTTTTCTTTGTGCTAGCCAACATTTTTTATCTTGTATCCATGATGGGCCATACCACCATAATTCACTGACTCTCAGCTGTTTGTCTGAAATTCCTCGTATTACACAGTCAATTGGGTTTAATGAACTACGGACATATAGCCATTGGGCTTCAGGGCAAAGTTCCTGAATCTCAATGACCTTGTTTCTTACGTAATATTTCCATCCGGATGCATTAGAACTTATCCATGTGAAGGTCACATTGGATTCCATCCATATAAGTATTGCAATTATGTTTGTTTTCAAAGTAGCTTGTGTGTACTGCATTAATTTTGAAATTAAATTTGAACTTTTCTGTGATTTTAGATATATAGGATATAATTTATTCTGATTCACTAGTTTGTAGTGGTTAGTTTCCCTCATCGAGTTGAGCTTTCTGTTGCTTCGACAGTATTATTCGCTTGGTATTTTTCACTAAAGAATGCCTGGAACAGGTTTACATGTGCTTGAATTTTTGTGCATTTGTAATTTTTCATCACCAGCTCCCAGCATGTTGTTAGTATTCTCCTTTTTAGCTCATGAGTCTTACCTTCGAAATTTCTGAGATAATGAAATTTCTGCTGGTCATTGAGCCGTATTCGGTTTGAAATGATGCTAATGAAATTATCTCTTAACGTGGGCTATGCTGATATGTCACCATCAAATTTAGTGATTGATATTTCTAGTAATCGCAAAGTCTCTTCGATTGAAGGTGCTTGTGTTGGCTGGGTCTGACTCATGGATTCTTCTCCACAGGATGTTATTTTATCAAGAGCAGTGTTGGCTGTCCTTTTAGTAAACCTACGTGTGTCAAATGCAAGACCCATCAGATTTTCTGTAGAGGATGGTCACTCAGCAATTTGGCCCATGTCTCCGATAAGCTGACATGATCAGTCATGAAGCTCTTATATACTTTCTCAATTGCATTGAGATTTATGTGGTTCAGAAATCTACTGTCTCTCTTCTACCCTCTATTCTGTTAAAAAATGTTCGGGAATCAACTTGAGTGTGAACTCTCCCTAAGATGGTGTGGGGGAGGCGCAGATTGTAGAAGGTGAAGGTAGCACGATGGTAAGAAATGAAGTCGCAAAAGTCATATTTAATACTGTTAAATGCTTTTATTAATAATATATAGAAAAATATAATGCCGCTTTTCTCTCGAATGGCGTGCTTTCGCGCTATTACAATATTCAGGCGTAAATTTAATACTGCAGAATTCTAAAATAATTAGAATTATTGTATTTAATTATGGTTTCTGTGTGCTTTATTATCCATTAATATAGTGTTGGATTAGATGAATTTTACAGGCACTTGCCTTCTACATGCGTGGGCCTTTGGCCTATGAGTCCTAGTCTTTATTGCTACTAACTGGGGATGCGCAATGCAGGCTGACACTTGATCGGCGCTCAGTCGTAAATTGAACTTCGCGGTGGCCGGGCTTCAGTGATGTAATTTAGCTTGTAGCAATTAAGAGACTATTGTAGACATTGTAGCAGCATTGGATTGAAGCTTCTATTTCATAAGCTGATCATTGATTCTTGAAAAACTCTTTTAGTCACTGTCTTGTATGAATTTGTCTGGAGACTGTTGATGAAATTGAGAATTCAGAGATACACCGCGTCTGCAGTCTAATTTAACGACTTTACCCCGCTCCTTATGAAGGATGGTCATCTCCGAAATCTTATGAGGATGGAAAATTTCGGTAATTGATTGACAGAAAATTATTTAGTTGTTATTGGCGCCCAAGAAATGTGAATGCCCTTTGAAGGGTGTTGTTACACCATAATTGAAGCGTAGCTTGTTGTTTACTGTTTTCGATTTTGACTAGATATATTAAGAAAATAGCATAATGTGTAACAATTACACAAGGGTTCTTAGAAGGTCTTGTCCGTTGATTTTACTAGCTTTGCATTGCAAGACACATAATGGTCATATTGACCATCGTCGTGCTTTCAAAGGTGATTACAGAGAGAAAAATGTTACTCTGAAATTTGTAATCATAGTCGTATGTTCTTGAGTCACATCTGATAATCATAAATATATTAGATATTCTAAATTAAATTCTAAAGTATTTCCGAACAATTAGGGAGTATTGACATACGATCAAGATTCTAACAGAAGCTCGAGCAGTGTTATGGAAAAAACAAAAAGATCGATCTGGAGCAATCTATAAATAACTTTCACTCTACTAATATTTGTTCTTTATTCTGGATAACTAAAAAGAACAAAAATAAGAAGGAAAGAGTTAAGATTGTCTGCGAATATCGAATACGTACATAAAAAGCGCGACAAAATTTAAATACATGATCAAAAGCAAGGTCACAAAGTAGTTGATTCAGATAAGCCACTCTCTTGTCACATCGATATATACTATACCTATGCATAAAGTTCCTCCCCTCCATTAGTCTCACCATCTGATAGGCATGTATTCACTAGACGATGCTATGATAGCAGTAACTTCAATAAACCTCCTGTGCATTATTCATCAATGATCGCAATTTATTAAGAACTTAAAAACAATTTACGATATACACCGACAAAAAATTTGTAATCATCAAGGATCGGTATATCTAGCTAGCTCGTCTTTACCAACCTATTATTGCACAAAAAATATTAATTAATAATTATTTCTTTTATTTATCATATTTTATCGAAGTACGTTTTATCGATTTGAATTAAGAGTAAACTATTATAAAATTTAAATGAAAATTGTTACCTATCAAACTTATACTTGTATTTTTGATTATTCAAAATGAATCAAGAATTTTTTTAATTTCCATATTAATTTATTGCAAATGGTTTTTTAATGCGTTTACAGAAAAAGACAAGTTTCATATTCTAGAAATTTAAAAAATTAAAATTTAATAATTGTTCGGGATTTTGATAGAATCCCGATTCGTCACGATATAATACCATTTTTATCTTGTATGTTATTTTAGCTACAATATCTGTTTATTATATTA
>JAPYYT010002005.1:0-35033 GCA_030522565.1 Ceratosolen corneri
CCCCCGTAGCCCCCACTCCACCCCCCCTGGCCATTCAACGCCCGCGCTCCTTCTCTCGTGGAAAAAGTTGCTTGCATCTGCGATGGGGCATGGGCAACAATTTACAAATCGCTATGGTTTCCGAGGATTCAGAGTCGCCGAGGGATATATAATGAATTTGCCGGGCCGCCTCTCGCGATCGATATTTCCATGAGAACAACAGCGATGCCATTCATAGTCAACAATGATAAAAGAATGGGGTGCGATGATTAGAAGCTGCTTACGCCCACTCGTACAATGATATATCAACTCGCATTTTAAAGAGCTATAGCTCCAACAATAAATATTGCGATAAATATAGATTATTATTTATATGTGATTATTTCCAGCGTTGCGGGCCATCTAATTTTATTACTTTCCCTCCGATTCTCCGCTAATTCTACATCGGATTTACATTATTTATTCGAGATTGTACAATCACACAATAGTATTGCGATGAAATGAATGTGAAAATCCAACGATATGCTTCTAAAGATTCTCGATTATATCGCATTAGTTCATGCCGGGAATTTTTTATATTACCGCTAATGCTCATTCGATAAGCTCCCATAAAATTATATACTACGAGGAGAAAATGCTCTCCTTAGCCAATGGGCTCGGCGAATAAAGTCGAATAAAATCTCGGATTGGATTTCAATCAATGCCAAATGTAGCTTATAGATCACACGCCACGCTTCACAAGTTCTCGACTGATCACGTGGTGCGGGTAATCCAACGGCAGATTTAAGGTTCAGGCTACTCACGTTATCGGTCAGCTTTGTCTCGTACATATCCAAGCGACTGTCATTTTTTTCGAGGATCTTGGTGCCATTAAACCAGGTGACATTGGCTGGTGGCCTCGCACCCTGCACCTCGCACTGCAACAGGACCTTGGATCCTTGAATTACGTGACCGACCACTCCTTTGATATCCATTTTCATGGGGCGAACTGCATGACAGAAAAGAGTGGAGGAAAAATATCATATATGCTGCTCTCACGTGTCACATGCTGAGATTTAATACACACGCACACACACATATATTTGCATATGCATATATAGGCATAGATATACGTAACTGCAGGTTCAATTAAAATGAAATTGTAGTAATATTATGATAAAAACGGTAATATACATTTTTTGTATAAATAATTACAGTATTCAAATGCATAAATATACTTCGGTGTTCAACTTTCAATGTTCAATGCTATTAATAAATAAACAATTTTCACCTCAGAACAAATTTTTAATATATAAAATATTTAATTTTTGTTTAATTTATAAAATTAATTTATTATATATATATATCGATCTCATAATATTATCATTATTTTGAAAATTCTGTTGTCAGTTAAGTTTTTATTCATAATTTCATTATTTTATTTTGGAATACAGATTCAGCGTAAAATTAAATTTTTTTTAAACATTGCTTTATAATCAATTATTTTAATTATTTATAAAATCTGAAAAAGCCAAATTTGTATATTAAGCAGGTGATTAATTGAGATAATTAATGAGATCAAAAATTGAAATACCTTGTAAATATTTAACGCTAAAACCAAAAATTAGTTAGACATGCTAATTAACTTTTAGATATTACGAAATTTTAATGCATATACATGAATTGGTGCGCGCGCGCGTAAATTATATGTGCAGAATCATAAGAAAATTTATCTGAATATAAATTCTATTAATGGAAAAGCAATAATTTAAATAAATTTTATGCAATATCGAAGATAAACATTTTATTCTTAGCAACTAATATAAAATGAGATTAAAATGATAAATTTTCTTTAAAAAAAAAAACACATCTTTATTAAATTTATATCACGAGTATTTGAATAAATATTAACCAAGTTTTTTTTAAAAGTCAAGGAATAGTTTGTCAAATTTGTCCTACTTTTAATTAATCTATATAAAAGTATAAGAGATTTAGGCACTAAAAATCTATTCCAAGTTTTATAATAAAAATAGTACATTTCTTCTTCCCTATGCTAAAATAGACAATATTACATTGTACAAATTCTATATTTGGTGTTAAAAAAATAGTTTGACCAACACGAGTGTTGTTTTATGTAAATGCTATAAATTCAAAAAAAAACTTCAATTCACTTAGATAACTAATCTTTAATTTGATTAAGCTACAGTATTTCCAATGAAAAAAAATGTCAATCCGATTGTGAAGTAATTACAGGTTTTAATAATAAAACGCAGTGGTTAAAAATAGGAATCAAATTTAATGAAAAAGTTAAATATAGACTGATGAGGTTAGAGTTTTGAAAATAGATAACATTTGTAGTATATTTTTGAGTTATAATCGATTAAGGTAATTTTCTATCGCTTAATAAGACGATTACATAATGATAGATGGAAATTTATATGTATCCACAGAAAATATTAAGCCTACAAAGCATATTTACACATAGAAGAACTATATGATCAAACAAATAATGAGAGAAAAAATTAGTATAAAATAAATATAATCGTACTAATGAACTATAATGGTTTGAAAATACGAATCATGTGTAACAAATTAAGGCTTTCAGATAGTTAAAGACCGTTATTATCTGCGAGTAACTCGAGAAAAAATTGCAATTTAATAGTAAAGAATGAGGAGAAATTACAACAATAAAAAAAAAAAAAATAAAATAAAATGAATTCCAGCTGATTCAATAAGAAATTTAATATAAATCCAGTAAGTAAATTTTTTCTACTTTCCGCTCAAATTGTATGTAATGTCATATATAAGTCGTACATATGAGTTTGATTTACAATCAATGAGGACTTGAGAGCTTTGAATTATTGAAAAAGGCTTATATATTATATATATTACGTCCTCCATACTACTTTATACTCTATATATTTTATACTCCATTTCACTATAGGGCTATTAAAAATTCTTAAATAAAATACAATTACATCGTCAAGGTTATAATTTGGAGAAAAAAAAACCACGTACGTAAATATCTTACATTAATTAAGATTCAAGATTCGAATGAGTTATAAGCGCCGTAGAGTCCAGAATTGATAGTAAAATTTATCACTTTAATCATTAAAGAGAAGCGGATTATAAGTCCATTCAATAAAGACTAATTAAGCTTTAGTAAGATATATAAAGTCCAATTCTATAAATTAAAAAGCATAGAAAGATATAAATAGGAATTTATGTTCCCATGTAAAATGAATTTTTAGACCGCACCGCTATTCTAAGATATATATATTAAAGATCTATTGCGATGGATTAAAGCAATGCAAATGATTATATTCGAATATATTATCTCAAGAGCATTCGAATTGACGATAAATATCCAAAAAACATTCGTATAGGCTCGATGCAATGGATTTCGAAAATTTTTCGTTCCCATTACGCCATGCCATAGTGGAAAAGATTTTCTATTTGGTCGAGCTAATAATGATCGTACGTTTAGCTGGGGGGATAAACGCCAAACGAGATCGATCGCTAGTCGAATATCGTGCGCGCATAAAAACGATAATTAGTATTCGGTGACATAACTGCTCAATTACGGAGCGTAATAACGGTCTATTATATATTTGTTCGGATGTCTCGGGTAATCCTCGGGTAACCCATTTTAAGAAAGTGTAACAGATGATAGCAATTTTCTACGCTACAGGCACATAAAGATGGCGCGGGAGAATGGGAGGGCGGGGTGGGGGTGGGGGGTGGGAAGGAGAGGAGGGGCAGAGATTAATAGATCAGCAGTTGATAGAAAATGTAATTGACAGGAGTTTAGGGAAGGAGATATTGTCGTGTAGAGAGGATATTTTCTACGAGTCCTACCAGATAATCCGCTAGAAGTATTTCTGTTACTTTGGAGAGCGAGAGCGTATGTGTTGGTGCATATACGGGATGTGGCGAGGTGGGTAATCCTTTTACGAGGCAACGATCTCCCGTTTAATCGTATCAAGAGAATTGCCAATAGTGCACGATGTGCTTGACGAAATCACGTTTTTACGCCATCAAGACACATCCATTTAAGCACAATTTTTATATAGAGGTCGTATAAAAATTTGATTGCAAAGTATTATTGTATTTGGCGCTCGTAAAGATTTTGCGCTGCGATGGGTTAATTATTGTTAATTAATGAGGCGGGAATGGAATTTGCAGGGAACGTAGGGGAGAAAGCTATTTATAAAAAAGTTATATTTTGTCTTGCGATATTCATGTCTTGTGATTAATAACCCAAGGTGGAAGGTACTTCCGAGCAACTATTATTAAAAAAGGAAAAAAAAAAAAGAAAAAGAAAACAGATAACTGCATTATCGGCGTTCAGGTTTATTAATGGACCTCGTGGGTACTGTGTATTCGTGAAAATCAGTAGATAATAATCTAACAAGGTTGCACGTTAGGCGAACCTCTAGTATTTATAATGGGAAAGTGTATGTAATGGGGCCGTTTATAATGTGCACTTGGCATGTGTGTGACTTTGATGTTGGGGATCGTTGGGAGATACAGCATCAGGAGAATAGTGCTCCAATTAAAATGCACTTGGCCGTCCATTATTTATGGAATTATGAGGGCGTGGGATCCTTTGCGCTTTCTTTGTATTCTTGAGTAATGTAATAATTTAAGGCGAGCGAGAGAAATTGTAGCTCGAGGAGAGGCTAGTCAGATTGGAAATGTAATCCGCAAAATTTTTTATGAACCGCGTGCTGCAGAAGGCACAGAATAATGATACGTCGACTGTCTAATTAAGGCTACGAGAATACGAAAGACGCAACGATAACTTTGTTTTTTCAAACCGATTGAATATACAATCGCGTTATTTTAAGTTATGTAAGTTATTTATCGATAAAGTTAGTCTTAATTCTTCCCTCCCGCATACTAAATATTTCTTATTATAATCATCGAGTCACTTTATATAAATTTTCAATTAATTTAATTTTACGTCGAGCTTGCGGATAAATAAATAATGCACACGTCTTAAGTAATGTAATAAATGGCAATTCAAGACAATGGATGCCTCATGGAAATCGTAAAGGTATTGTAAAATAAAATTTCATCTTTTAAATTTAATGCCGATAAAATATAATATTATATTAAGTAATATTTATTCATTCATTTAGACGTGAAATATTAATTTTAAATTGCTGCAAACTAAGCTCGAAAAAAAATATTACAACTGATTTGATAGCTTATTTCGATATGTTGGAATCATTAACGAAGATCATTTAATATGTTTCACTAATAAAAATTATATAAATAATAACATTAACATCACCTCTTTTTTTACTTAATTCATGTATATTGACACTTATTTTGTTATTTTTTGAATATTCAGAATGTGGTTTGAGTATAAAATTGCTAATGAGCAACATGTATATATATATATATATATATATATATATTAGTAATGTGAATTACGTTATTTTTCACATTTTTTGACAACGGTTATACACGCGCGCCCGAACACACACACACACATATATATATATGTATATATTGTAATGATAAATTTAAATCGTAGTTTAAAGTTTACTTCGACGAGGAACATCGAAGGTTCGCCCCCACCTGTCCCATATACAACAAAGTTCACTACGAAACTGCTTATACGCAGTGCTTATAACGAATTTCGTGCTATATTTATGCTTCTTGTTCTACTAACTCTTACGAGTCATCCTGGCTGGCGTAGAATGAATATCTTCATTGTTGTTAGTCGGCGAGGGTATTTTGAGAGAAGATAGTCGCATTAAATGGCATAAAATTGAAAAGTAACTTTAGTCGTATATAATTGAACGTGTCCCATCCACTTAATTAAAAACGAGGAAAAATAAAGAGGAAGGAGGAAGTGCTTGGAGATTTGTGTTTTTAAATATACAAATACACGCTCGTCGGAGTCATCCTCGTGAAAGTCACTGGATATTTTCTTATCGAGGAATCTGATATTATTGAATCGAGAGGACGAAAGTAATAATGATTAAGTTAACTCGCTAATTAAAAGATCATACCTCTCGCATCCCAAGTGCTAGTTTGTATTATACGGAGTGGCTCGGTCACATTATAAGATGAAATTAATGGGTTGGCGAGGCGCGGCTATATAACTATTTGCTATACGAGTTCTCGCCTCATATTAATCCATCCGCAATATTGCATCGACATCATACATATTCAAGAAATTAATGCATTTAAGTTTGCGACACGATCGACGCGGATACATTTTTCATATTACGTATTACTAGAAATTTTACGCAGACGGATGGATGCGCGACGACAATGGAAGCTCACGTATGTTTGAAATGGAGTGGGATACCACACAATGGCCTTTCCAATCCAATGTAAACACATGCTTAATACGAAATTTGAAAATCCCTATACCCAGCCCTGATTCCTTATTCCAATTAGATGGTGAATCATCGAATGCAATTTGAATATTTGATGTGGATTTAAGGATTTGATGAAAGTTTAAGAGGTTGTGAAGAAGTCAAGGAAAGAGTGAGAGCAGTTCATAAATACTTTACATAATTGCCATCAACGGGAGCTCGGCAATATTTAAATTTGCTTGGAAGTGTTCTGCGATGCAAAAAATTTCTCACTCCCTCTATATGCGGTTAAGCATTTCATTCGGTATGGAGGCAAGGAAGGGTTTCGCTGTTGCCGATATGTTGTTTCAATTTGACACTGCATATGCAGAAGTAAAATCCCTAGTCACTCAATATACTTGGATAATATTCCGTGCTCCTCGCTTATCTCTAGGATGCAAAGTCGATGCGAGAGAGATTGGCATGAGCGTGGGCGTGGAAACCCAGGAGACAGCGGCACGAGAGACGGAAATGGTGGATCGACGTTGTGGGGTGGGGGGGAGGAAAGCAAAGACGAAAGAGATAGAGGCTGAGAGGTAAAAGAACGTGGTAAGGGAAAAAAATTTAGCAGCCAACATGGTGACAAGTAACGATAACGAAGAAAAATACGCTTTCCACTTCTTTCCAAAGAGCTCTGAATAGGAGATGTACTGTTAAATGTATACAAGAATTGAATTTTTACAGTCTCGCAAGGCTTCTATTATTGCTTCAGTTTTGCGCCTCGCCGCGAGCAAAAAGAGAGCATTTATGCTTTCTTAAAACTTTTCTCAAAAAATTTAAAAGTAATTTTCTGTACATTATTATTATTATTGTTATTATTATTATCGTCGTCATTATTTGTGCTGCTGCTGCTGCTACTACTACTACTACTACTGCCACTGTCATTATTATTATTATTGCTGTTGTTGTTATCGTTATTATTATTGTTATAGTTATTATTGGTATCAGATTGCAGCCATGAGAATATTACGAAAGCTCGATTCTTTGTTTATTTCTTCCTTAATAACTGATTGAAAGTAAGCCATTTCTCTCTGATAAAGAAAGCCAAACCATAATCAATGATATCGAGCAATCATATGCATCGAGCTACATTATTTATAATTTTTAATGTAAGGCTAAAAAATCATTACAGCAATGTTATAGAAAATTATTATCGGTTGTGAATTAAAGTAAGCTTGAAATATATAAAAATGTCGATAAATTAATCTTTCCTAGCCACTTTAGACATTATGCCCGCCAATAAATGCCTGCATAATACATCTAAAGTTAATACATTCAATTAATTTGCAATATTATTGAGAAATGAGCTCGGAAAAATTGGCTCGTGGAATTATTGAAATTATTATTAAATAACGTATCGAGGAGCACAGGATTATGTACGGGGCCCTTCTTTGAAAATTCTAACGAAATTGTTTGCTCAATAATTGGTATGCTTCATTGTTCTATAATAAACAGAATAAGATATAAATGAAATAAAGCGTGGCAGGATCTTAGGAGAGTGGAAGAAGCTCAAATGAAGCTACACGAGTGGGAAGAGAGGGAGGCAGTGGTTGGGACGATGGTGGTGGGAGGGAGGGAGGGGGAAGAGGGAGAAATAGGTCGAAGTTCAATCTCGAAGGCTATGTTAGGCGTCGTATATTGCAAAAGCTCGAATGTGTGCTTTCGCGTAGGTTGGCACCTCAGCACTGAGATTTGATTAACTTCCCTCTCCCTCCAACCACCCCTCCCCCGCCATCCCCCGTCTCGCCGCGATTCTCTCTATCTTTCTATTTTGCTCTTTCTCCTTAGACCAGATTTACGACTTTTTCACGCAATCCACCGGGAGAATTATGTTTTTCCCACTCCCAGCCTGCATTTGCCAACCTATTAGAACTCTATCGCCGGGATTTCGCGTATATACAGGGCACCTGGGAAGTAAGAAGCTATCTGGAAAACATTTATCTTATTTTGTCAAAATCTCTTTGTGTGCGCGTGACGTTTTTTTGGCCGCGCCATCGTCGACTGGATTCGAATTCGAGTTACATTATAAAATGGGAATTGAAATATGATTGAATGAGAATTCGAATCTTTTCAATTTCATTCTCTTGATACATTCGAATAACAAGCGGCATTAAACTCGCCTTAAATATTGCACATTTGTCGTGCATTATTTAGCGAAACTTGTATTTCTCAAAACTAGGAGCATTGCTGGGAAAAGGGAGCAGTTTACTGATATATTTATATCTCATTTCCTATCCTTATTTCACAGGCTTTTCCTATTCCTATTTTTACTCTCCAACTATAATTTTTACATCCCTTTTTTGTTACTTTTAATTTATATTCCCGCTTAAATTATACCACTTGCTCTTCTCTATTTATAAATATATATTTCTCCTCATCAACAAAAAACAAATTTAATACGAAATCCTCCCACTTGTTTATAAATTATATACATATATATATATATATATATATATATATATATATATTTGATAAATTCAAGTTCTTTAAACAGTTGCATCTATTTGTTATTATTCTTTGCTTTTATTCTTGTTTCTCAAGTTGAAAATTATCAAATTTTTTATGTTAAGCATTCAAATGTATTTTATCCACAATTTTATTTATGTTTATTGTAAAATAATTTATTTTTATGCTTTTAATTGTGCTTCAGAGTTATTTATTTCCCTGTTATTATTTTCCTTACTACCTATATACCACAACACGCGCATCAATCTTTTATTTATGGCTTTAAGAAACTTTTTTTTTTTTTTTATCAATAACAACTATATCCCATTGGTTAATTTTATATATAAATTTGTTCAACTATTATTGATTGTTTTATTTTCATCTCGTACAACACACAACTGCACTCATACTTACGAATATTATACATAGATTTTTGTTGTTTGTTTAACTTCTCGAAAGGCTTGCACTTCCGTATCTAGTCATTATGCAATTATATCTCGTGCATTATTATAATCTCAAAGAAATTTATTAGCCCGTTCTTTCTATTAATATTTCGCTAATAGTGCGACTCAATGACAATATACTACTTCCAAAATACTTATTCAACGTTATCACTCGTGCTAACTATTATCTACTTTTTCCACATATTATCTGCTTCCATCTCCTCTCTCTCCTCTTCCTTCGGTAATGCATTTTAAATAACGCACCATTAATAAGTCTCAAAATTTAATACTTTCATCCATCTATGAAGTAATTCCCCTAATCTCTCTCCTCATAATAATACATTTCTACTGTTCCCTCATTGAAAATAATGCCGAGCAAACTTTAAGCGTTTCAATAAAATTATTTTTGTCATTAAATTAGTTTAGCCTTTGTGCTTTGCCGAGTATTCGTGATTCGAATATATAGAGACCGAATATTTATCATAATAATAATAATAATATAAGGTCGCCCAAAGATATTTAAAATGCATTGCAAACCATGTAGCTTAGCCGCTAATGACGTTAAATTCCCAGCGATTAATTTTTACTTCCTCTATCCTCCCGTATTTATCGCACATCTCTTTCTCCGGCTAAATCACTATCTCGCGAAACGAAAAAAAAATTGATAATAACAAACGAGCTGAGCGCCTGTAATAATACCTTGTTCTCTCCCCTTCTATTCTGTACAACACTTTTTGAAATATAAGCTTTACATTTCTCTCATTTCTCACGTTTCCGAGTTCCGTATAGTCATACCGAGTCCAACGTACGCCGCTGCTATTTACATACGCACAACATGCATGCGAAACGCTCATTGTTGACAAGATTTTTTTCTTTCTCCGATTCTTTAAAACACAAAAAATAAACGAGAGTATTTTGTTACTCAATTCTGAAATCTAATTCGCGGCTCTTTCGCTGCAGTGGATATTAATTTCCTGGCTGTCCGATAAATTAGCTCTAAAGCTGTATTAGTGCGCAATGAGTCGCTGCTGCTTAACATTACTGCTCGCATTTTTCAATAAATACTATTATTACGCCAGCATTGGACCCTACCAATATTATACAGCATATAATTAATTATATTCGAATAGCGTAACTTACATGTTACGTACGTCTACTTTTTTTACCTTTGGATTAAAAAATTGGCAGGTACTACTTAATTATTCTTTACTTTGTTAAATATTATAACGTGAATGAATTAGTTTATAGATGCTATTTTTATACTATTGTTACATCGTGATTTATGATTAATAGAGACATTGTTTATATTATATATTATATAAATATTTGAATGGCAGAATGCTCCGTAAAAATGATTTATACACATAATCAATATCATTTACATTTTAGATTAAAAATTTCACTTACAAGAATCATGTAGCACATGCTTTATAATACTTGTAGAAATTCAAAGTAAATTTATAATAAAGTACGCGGGCGTATAAAAATTTCTATTTGTAAAGTGCTCTCTATCTACCTTTTAGGTCCTGCATATTAATAATAAATTTCTTTAATTATTCTGAAAAGCGTAATGGCAACGGAATACTTAAGTACAGTTGATTTTCTAGTCTCAAAAACAAAAATTTAATTACAGCCATTAGCTATTCATGTACTGGAGCAGCTCCTAATAATACGGCATTATTTAACTTTTACTTTTTTTTGAAAGAATATATGTAAATACATTGCGTAGACACGGTGCATCAACAATAATACAATCAGTCAGATAAAAAAAAAAAAGAAGATGAAAAGTAAGAGGGATAGGAAAAAGAAAAATGCGACAGGTCAAACGGAACCGAGCAAAAGATGAATCCGGCAGGGTATAGCATTGACTCAAAGAAAGATAGAATGAACCTACCACAGTTTGAAAATCTATTACGCGAATGTAGAATATAAACGAAATTACTAGAGTTGGAACATTAAACAGAGGTTCATCTACGTGGCAGTATTTGGAATACTATTCACAAACGAAGTTACATCACCCTCTCTCTGTGTGTCTGTGTGTGTGTCTGGGTGTGTGTGTGCGCGGGTGTCTGTATCACTGCTTGACTATTGTGTACCATAATTTGCCCATCCCCCTTTTCCCTACACGTTTATTTTTGTTCATCTCCCTTTATCCCTTACTTACATACCTTCTCATTGCCCACGGATAACATAAAAGCTCATTTCATTACATTTATATTTAAAGAAATTCCCTACTTCGGCGTATATCTCACATACAAAGCTCCTAATTTAATCTTCCTTTATTTTGATTATTTTCTCATCTCGTCTCCTCCATCCCGTAGACAAAGGAACTGTACATCATCCCTTAACTTTTTCGCTTACTCCCTCTTTGCATTCCTGCTTCTTTTCTCCCACTCGTTCAAGTCGCAAGATACCATTGGTACTTCAAGTATGGCTTAAGGGAGGCACTACGGCTGTGCTTAAAATTCAAGAAGTTGAAAGGATTCGGTTGACATTGGTTTCCAATGCAATATTACTCACGTCAATTCGCAATGAACGACGATGGAACCCTCGCATATCTACATATTTATGCTATAGTCACCACAATTTTACGGCCTCTCTTTAATTAAAGACTTTTCTAAACCACCAACTGATTTTCATGCCAATCTATCTGCTGCATTTCACTTTCCCGATAATAGTTGTAAATAACACGAAATATTTGCGAGCGTGAATTTCCTTACTTCAAACTTCGGTGAAATAAAGTAGGCGCAAAAGTGTTGTAAAAACGATCGACGGTAGTTCGTAGATATCGGCATTATAATCTAATAATTGTTGCAATTGAAGAGTGAGAAAATAATTTACTTTTCACGTGGTATTATTGTCCATGTGTCCCGTAAGATATCGTCTAATGGAGTTCGGATGTAAAATGTGAAAATATGCACAGGACAAATAGTTTTATTGCACCCCCGGTATCTTCATAGCACCTCCAATTTTATGCAAATTCTGACACACATGCGGCACAAACTCAATTTGTTTTCCCTCATTTTATAAGGCTCCACGCAAAATTAAACACACATGTCATGCCAATAAAAACCCACCGCCACGCCTACCTACTTTTTTTTTCTCTCTCAACGTTTCTTACAAATCAATTATTATAGACAGCTGTAATTCTGCCACTTGCAATTATCAAGATTTTTCCCCGCAGTTGTAGAGTTTATATAACTTGAGCATAGATATTTAAGGGAAGTAGATAAAGCCGTTGAGCAAACGGCCGTCAAAGCTAACCAAACTTCTAATTTAAACTCGGTCGAAAATAAGTTAGCATTTGATTTCAAGTTTCGTCCAAAGATGTTTCTTGAAGGTTGCGAATGTTGGTTACAGCCTCGCACTTTTTTATTCCGTCATTAAGGAAGAACGTAGTTTCGGAATTGTAAACTTTGATGAAGTTACCTCGCACAACTTTCTACAACAATCCCAGTATATTAAGTGTATCTTTCTGGCAAATAAAATTAGTCCCTCACAATAAAGATCACAATAAAGTAAACGAATGATAAAAATACACTCTTATATTTTTTATATATTGTACATTTTTTGTTACATTATTGCACTTTTGCTGTAATCCCTTAATCAATTGCTCGAACTTAATACTGAATCTTGGAACTTTTAGGAAAAATTAAGGCCCGATCTGCCGATCCTTTCGCCAGCCCACTACACTCGGCCACTCAACATTGCCAAAAAACGAGTAAATGCAAATACTCAATTGCAAAAACACGCATCAACTGGCTCGACCTCAGCACGATTATTTGACTTGCCTCGCAGCACAAGCACCACCACCTTACAGCCCGACCCATCACCAACGACAATTATTACAATAGATTTAATTTATCATGGCCGGCATGCCGACTCCACATTCAAGTAAGCAGCAAATAAACGGCCTCTCCCCCCCACCCCCACCCCTTCCACTCGAGCACATCGCTCGAAATCTCGGCCGAGTTTGTGGCCAGGCGTGTACCTATTTACGTGGTTAGGAAATCAGTGGCAGCGCGTCGGCCGAGCAGCCCCTCGTGTTTCGACTTTCGATCCAACGCTTCCCGACTAAGCATCGCCTTCCATATTGTCAAGCACAACCGCTACGGAACGACAACCGCAGCCCCATGCATTCCAAATGACCTCGGCCACCCATGACTGCTGTCGATAAAGAGGATGCACTGCAACGATAAATGCGCCCTACGTAATTCCCGTAATGAAAGGCCCCGTCGGAAGTAACGAGCGGCTAAGCGGGGAGGCAGTGACCGCCCCCAGCTCATCATCGGGCAAACATCGAGCGAGCCGCTAAAATCTGCTCAGCCCCCCCTCGTTATTCCAATGCCAATACGTCTATTACGCAAGAGACACGCCGCTAATTACGCCGCCTAATATTCTCAAGACGCTAAATATCGATGGGAGACGTGATCGCGCGCGCGCGCGCGCCTCCTATCCCCACCCCCCCCCCCCCCCCCCCCCCCCCCGCCCCCCCCCCCGCTTAGGTTCAGGCTTGCGACATAATGCTGAGATATTGCGTGATCTGGGGTGTAAGACATTAGTTTTGGCGTGCATGAAATTAATGGAGGGGAAATTGTGAGCTTGAATTGAGGCGAGAGGGAGAGAGAGAGAGAGTAAATAGATTAGCTTAAACAAACGATTATTTAGCATATAATTTTATAAATTGAAGTTCACATTTTCATAATACATGCTTATAATTATGATATTATTATGTGGGCAATTCAATGTAATTAGTGTGTCGTGTTGCCGGCCATTTTAATAGGTGTTTAATTACGATAATTTCAAATAAATTATTCGTTAATTTATGCAAGGAGCATTATATTATGCTGGCTAAACATTATATGTTCTTTCCGCTTAAATTTATATTTTCTTCCAATTACGTTTAATTTTACTCGAGAGATCTTTTTAATAACCAAGTGCGGATACAGCTTTCGTCATATATCGTTACTGTCTATTCTTATTCAAACTTACCATTTAAATTTAGTTAACAAATTGTAGATTAAAATAAATAAGTAAATAATAGGCGAATTAAGTGCGCGAAATATTTATAAAAGACGTGAAAATTTTTTCAATAAGAAAAAAATTAAAAAGTCTCTATCACCTTGAGGAAATATACACGTAAAATATATGTGTCTTTGAAAGAGATTTTTTTTGCAAAAAAAAACTAGGATCTTATGAAAAGGAAAATCCTAACGGTTATTCGCCTACTTTCAGCTGCCGGCAACAAGAATCTTTCAAATATTTTCCAAGACAATTAATCTTTTAATATTAGTTAACGCGGTAAATTTTCATAGAATCCAAATTTATAATTTCAAAAATTTATCCGCGTCACATATTAAGCGCGAATTACGGATAATTATGACCTCGAATGTATGTCCATAATGAAAAAATAGTATTCCAAAATTAATGAAAAACAAAACGCGCATTATCAAATTTAACTAAACAATAAATATAATAGAAAAATTGTAAATATCTGAAAATTTGGCGCAATATTTCGATAAAATAACATTTAATGTTTGTTCATACTAATATTATATTCGAGAGGAAAAGAGTCAGTGTTCTTTAAATATCCCCGCTTAAATATTTCAATTTCATTCTAATAAAATGTGACTTTCCTCGTGCTTTATTTCAACATGTGACTGCACTTACAATATTTCTATTACAACAATCAAATTATTTTTCAAAAAATGTCAACAATACCATTAAATGATGATTAATTTCGTCATCTTCCCTCGGCATATTATTTATGGCTTGCGAGTAACCATATCTATCCAAGTTTTAATTATAAGACTTGATTAGATTCGTTAGTGGAGTTTGTACCGAAATTCCTGCAGATTCTAAAGTAGCAGTGCACCTACACTTTCTATCCTTACTCATAGAAATGCGAACGATATATATTTTCATCAAACTATCCGCCAAAAGTCGCCAATAAACGTTGGACGCACCCGTCGTGCGTGGGTGTGTAAATTTTGCGATAAAAGTGTCGGGTCAATTTAAATGTCTCTGCCGAGTCGCCGCAGCAACAGATGAGAACGAAATAGCCCATTGAAATGATTTTAATTGTAGTCTTACCGTGAACGTCCAATTTAATGTCGATTTTCAATGGCTCCGCGAGAGCCAAACTGCCAACCTTGCAAGTAAATGTAGCGCCTAATTCGCTACGCCCAACCACGAGATTAAGTATGCCACTTCCTGTCCCAATTTCGTGCTCTTCCAGCTCCGACGAACTTTTCGCTGCAAAGTGAAAGATGCTGATTAATTGTACGTTGAAAGTCAGGCCCGCAAGTCAGGGGGATTGAAGATATTGAAGTTGCCATTCGACCAAACGAGCTTATTTATACACATCTGCACCCACACATATTTACAAAGCCGGCATTATTATTTATTAACGATAGCAATTCTATTGGCCACGATAAATCAGGTTCATTCAAGAAACAAGGCGGAACTCGGTTAACGCCAGCTTATTACAACCGTCACGAGCGGCACTTTAAGCAAATCCCAATTCTAATTAAACGCACATTTTAATATAAATTCGCTCTCTCAATCTTCATAGTCCAAAGGCCGCCCACATGAACACACTACCCTCGGCAATCTTCACTTACAATTAAATAAAAGCATCGCCCGAACTCGGCAAGCCCAGATACCGGCCCCGTAAAACATCAGCCCACTCGCACATTTGTTTGCAAAATCGAAACTGCTAATCGGACTCCCAAGCACTTACGGCCAAAGTTAATTAAGAGCCTTACATGTGAGCCGCACAGCGCCATTGTACCATTCGACCGTGGGTACGGGTCTGCCTTTGCCGCTTTCGCATCTCAGAACAATTGTCGAGCCCTCGATTACTGGGCCCAGCACACGCCCGTCTTCGAGTGTCTGCTTCGTGCTCTCGTCCACCACCCTCACCGAAGTTGGCTGCACTGAAATACAAAGGGACGCCAATTAATTACTCCCTACTACACGTCCCTACCTTTTTAATTGACAATCAGTAGTGGGAATTGGCCGATCGAGGCTCTATCTCCCCCGGCCAATATTTCCTCCCTATTACCTCCCAATACCTGCCCAATACGAAATATAATTTTTCCATCCTCATGATTATCAATTACCACTGCGAATCATGATGGATGCAATGCCAATGATAATAAGTCTCGAGATTCTTTAATGAGATCTGCAGTGGGACTGCCGGCAATGAGCTTGATCGACCAAGATGTCAAATTTCGCTTGGCCATGCAAAGAGGATCACGGAGGATCAAACATTTTGTCAACGTGGGATTAGATAATGACGGCGGCCGGTGAAAGGTTACTTCAAGTTATAAGGTATCGATTCGCGGATTCTCCAGTAGATTAAGGGACCTCGTATAAAAGTGGCAGATAAACTTTATGGAGCCTAAAATGCCTTAAATGAAAGAGGGATGGGATAAGGAATGAAGGAATAAATAGGAAAAATAAAAGCGAGAAGATAATAAAAGTGAACTTATGATATATATAAATAGCTCGTAAATTGCCGTTACTTTTACTTTTAAATCTTAGGAGAGTCATCGAGCTCCTTAACAACTACTCTACGCACACGAATAAAAAGTGAGACTGGAAGTATTGTTTCAACCTCACGTACAGTATACTAAATGTACATATTGTTCTCGGATTTATAGCATTTTGATGGATATTGCATTGTAATAAATGAATTGTTATTGAAATTATAAAATTGTTTCGAAGAGAAAGAGTGAGATAACAATAGGAGAGTAGGAGAGCGTTGCAAAGCGAAAAAAGGGCAATAAAAGAAAATTTATCGTAACATTTGGTGAAATTGATGTATTAAGTTTTTACAATATTTATTCCGCTGATACTCTTAAAAAAATATGTATTTTTTATTCCTTTATTTATAATTGATGGTTGTTTAACTTAATATATAGTTGATAATTAAATAGACTCCCTCCCTTACGCTAATTATACTCTAAACATTGGATTTATTTTAAATTACATATTTATAAAAATATAAATAGGCCAATTTATTTAGAATAATTGTGTATTATATTTTTACTACTAGGTGGGCTGAAGTTAGCGGTTAGATTATGAAAGCTCCGATTAAAAGATAAAATTTTATATGTAACCGGAAATTTTCTTCATCGCTTAAAAGTATTCTTTGAGCTCATTTACAGTTAATGTATTAGTGAATTAATCTATAAATTTATAAATAAATCATTTTAACAATTTTATAATCAACGATAGTAATAATAGCAAATTTACTAATAAATGAAATACACAGCATATTTAATTGATTATAATTAATAAAATCAATTACTTTCTGTAATATTAGTTTGAATTGTCATAAATTATATATAATATTCAGTCAAATATTTTCATTTATAGAAGTTTAAATATGGATTATAAACTACTGTAATATTGCTGGTGAATTTTTCATAATTAATTTGCCATCGCAAAAACTATATAAATATATATATCATTCTAATTAAATAAAATTGTTTAATTGAATATAATGCTATAATTACTTGTAGTTCCCAAATTTCAAATCACCCATAGAATTCAACATATCATTATTAAAAATACACATACTACATTTTTATATATTTTATATTACACATATATATATAAATATACATTAGAGAACCATTTGAAGTGTTTAACTACATTAACATGATGAAGAGATATGGCTGAGCATTAGTAAAAAATAAAAGATATTGACGGTTTAAGACGAATTAGACATAAAAGACATAAAATCTCATGGCCAAGCCTATTAACTAGATTTTGGGTACAATAGAGGCAAATAGATTTTTGATTTTAATGAATTAATGAATGAGGTTTTTAACTTTTTTTCATTTCTGTCAAGTTTTCGACGACTGTCACAAGTAAACAAATAATTACCGATACAATAATTTCGTTGATCCTCATATATATATAGAAATTTTCCGTTTAATTTAATTTGTTTGAAAGTCATGAATTTTAATTAAAAAAGCCGTTTTTCAATAAAATATTTAATTTGAAATGGTTACAAAAGATTTATTTATTACAAAAGATTTAAATTACTGTTATTCTTAATTTATTAATTGTTAATTAAATAAAGTAAAATTAACTGCTCACTAAATAGCTCAACAATGAAATTAATCTACAATTGTTTTATTAAATAATTTTAGTATTTTATAAATTAGCCTCACAGTAAAATTCATCCTCATTCGGTTTATAAATTAATGTTTAAAAAGGGAAATAATATGGAGAAAGAATAAATAATATTTATTGCGCGAAATCCAAAGGATTATTCGTTACATTTAACCACGTGGAATAATTATTAGGATATAGGTAGCTTTTTAAATATCAAAGTCAAATAAACAATTGGAATTCGTACAGCACTAATGCACGAATTGAACTAGGCAATTAACTTTTTTTTTCTTCGACTCTCTGTATAATTATAAAAACTTAATGACAACGATAAACAGTGCTCTCAACACATTATAATAACGGACTAACAGTATTACGCTTGAGAAGAAAATATATATATATATGTATATATATGTATTCTGAATTATTGAAACATTGATTTTCTAATATCTATATAGAAATAAGTATAAATCGTCACAGTAAATAAGTATATCAATATAAATTGGATTTCCATAAATCAATTTGGTGAAAAAAAAAAAAAGAATTGTCGGAGATCCCCCATTTAATTTCAATGCCTGTATTTGAAATAACAAGATAGAGGAAAAAAGTGGAAGACAAATATTGCAAAGAAAAATTCTGCAGCCGGCAAGTGGAAGACAAATGCTGCCGCATAGTAAAGGCGATAGGCGATGGTATATTAAAGAAAAAACTAGCGTGCCTGTTTAAAGAGAGAGCGAAAGAGAAACAGCGGGAGTAGGAGAAAACGAGAGAAAAACGGATATGGAGCAGAAAATAAAGAGAGAGAGAGAGAGAAAAGTGCGCAGTGATGTAGGCAGAATTCCCTTGGGATTACCAGCATGCCACGAGAGCAATGTAGGTCGAGTCGTTGAATATTAAACTTTTGGCCGTTGAATATTAAACGACCAATCCGAGAAGACTTATGCGTATAACCGAATGAGCCTGACAAAGGAGAATATGAGATAGATAGAGATATAGAGATAGTCGGGGAGTGGGTGAGAGCGAGTACGGGGGCCGAGATAACGTGCGTGCGAGAGAGAGAGAGAGAGAGAGAGAGCGGGTGCGTGGACGGCGAGGTGTGGGTGCAGAGTGAGTGGCGCGGGGCGGGGGTCGGGGGGTGGAGGACAGTGTGAGTGAGGGACACTTAAAGGGAATGGGCGTGCAAGAGTGATGGAGCGATGGGGGATGTACGGAGGAGGTAGAAGACTACTCTTTTAAAACTGACTTTCTTAACATCGAATTTCTTAGGCGATTGCACAACTATGCGATTGTATATGCCTAATCAGCAAAAGTCATTTTCGTTCATTTTTTATTTCATCTCTCATACATTACTGCATGTTTGTAATGCGTTTGAATTAAAATCAGGAGACAATCGACCAAATCAAGATTAATAATGGACTCGGGCAATCTTTTGTAATTTTTTTGTTTGTTTTTTTTGTTTGTAATCTTTTGTGTTTTTATATGCACGATAATTAAAATTAATGTAATTCGCCCGGACCTGAGGCGCTTGACGAGCTTTAAGAAAAAACAGCATTTATTATTAATATTAATCATCAATATTAAAATATTATTTTAGGTCACATAATTGGAAGCTGAAAAACTGCTCAAATTTAATTTTAAACAGAATACGAGTTAAATTTTTAAGGACATCAAAGTGAAATGAGTTAAGTATGACTTATGTACGATATTTATCCTGGAATGAAGTTGTAGACTTAATGTGAAATAATAAATATTTTGCATATTTATATTTATTGTTTTCAAAAGGAACATAATCCATTGCTAAAACACACGTACGCGCGTGTTTATGTATATTTAAATATACATATTTAAAAACATTAAAGTAATTAGATTTTACGAATTAATGCTTTCTACATTTTCTTTACCCGAAAAAAATACTTCAAAACTACTATACTTAAATTTAATTTTATAGAATACGTATATTTAATTTTTGCAATGTTAATTATATTAATTGTATCGTAAAGTATATTGATTATATAGTTTATAAGCGTTAAATTATACATTAATTCATGTGCGTATTGTATAAAATTAAATTTAAACACACGAGTTTAGTAGCATTTTTCATTGACATTCGCTTCTCTTCGTATAATATATGCGTGTTATATCATATTCATATTATATACTCGTATAAAAAATGCGTATGCGTGCGTGCGTGCGTATATATTCGATAATCAATGAAAAATATTTCAACTCCATTGTATTACACGTACATGCGCCTAATTGTATTCATACGCGCTCGTGAACATGACAGTTCAAATAGCAGATGTTTGATATTCTAAAAGAAAATCAAGTTTCAAATATCAATTATAATATTGAGAAGAGCTTTTTTCAAGGTCTCCCGCTTTCACATTTAATCCTACGAGAATGACTCTGGAATTATTAAGTATTTAATATCCGCATTCAGCGTCTGTTATGTAATGCAGCTGAAAAGCCTAGCTGCTTAACTTTGTGAATGCTCGTGTAAGCGAAAATTGTGTGTTCGAAATTGTGATATTAAGCCTTAGGCGACTGCCGTAATGGTATATACAACTTGAATTACGGAGTTCAATTTAACTCACTTATTTTGGTAAGATTTTAGGCATCACGTGATTTTTACATTGACAAGACAGAGAGATGTGCTTTTATCTTCTCTCGATGTGTGTAAACCATTTGAAATATCCTTGTAAGATACACTAATATAAAAATGTGTACTCAATATACTCAATGAATTGTTTTAGGAAATTGAGAATTTCTTCTTATCGCGCCAGCTATTTACAATAGTATAATTATAAATAATGCCCTGATAACGTCTATTAAGCTGACGTGAATTAATTGCTGGAAAAGAGTGATTATAATTCCTGTTCTTTTTAATTTGGCATTTGATTTTTCCATATTTTCAGAAATCTGATTACGCGCAAAGGAGTGAGCAAAAGCTACTGAAAGGTAGATTATAATGCATTAGTGCTTTCACACAGGAACTTTCAAATTCAATTCAGCCAAGCTTTATAATGACAGATTTTTTTCCTATATTCTTTGATGCCAGTTTTCATTTTCAAAACCCTTACTTTTATTTATGTTATTAATTTTTATGCACTCGTGCTAGCATTAGATAAGCTTTACATCACCGCCGACAATTCGTTTAACGAGACACTTAATGCTTGATCATTTTTACATAAAACAAGAATATTTATACAATATGTATATAATGCGGAATATGAGGAAATTAATAAATTAGAATTCGTCCTGCATATTGAGCTTTATACAATCCATTATATCTACATTTAATGCTTACGTAAAATACCATTTATATGTACATTTAGCACTCGCGTATCGTACAATACAATTTTATTTATCATTATTTATTAAATGTATTTGCGCGCACGTGGCCGGTCCTTTGCTTTATTCCAAAATTTTCACACTTTATGTTATACTTTATATATCACTTATATAACACTTGTCTATCTACCGGCTTATGACGTACTTATGCAATGCACGCGCTTATTAGTTGATGACGATTGCATTCCGTTGTAATCAAGGGGTTGGTTAATTTATCTAGGCGGGAAATAATAATAATATAAAATGAGGGGTTGGTCATTTGATAAGTAAAGCGTCAAGTAAAAAAGGCTTATTGTTGCTGGCGAGGCAAGCCGATCTCGTGTTTGAAACTCGGCTCGGTCCGATTTCGGATTTGTCAAGCATTCAATTTGTAGCCAACGAGTGGGCGGTGCTTGGGATGAAACTGGTGGGGTGAAGCGTGTATGATTGGTGGTTGTGTATTCGGGGAATTGGCGGGGTGGGGAAGTGGGTCTGGGTCGAAATGGCGAAAGTTTGAGGTGTTGTAGTGGCAAAGAAATCGAAAGATTGGGCGGTGAGAGGTAGGTGTCGGGGGGGGGGGGCAGGGAGCTTTGAAAATCGCGCCAAAGAATCTCTTGTGCGTGGGTCATGAGCATGCGCTGGCAGCTTATGCGCCACTCTCCTTTGGAAATTTAAATTCTAAATTAGCATTGACTTTTTGGAAGTTCAGTGTAAGTGCGAGGATGCGTGCAGAATATTTGGAAAAACTTGGCGATTATTTAGCTCTTAAGCGAGCCTAATAGTTGCAAAGTATTAATAAATAAGCACTTTATGTAAAATCGTTAAATTAACGCGTTAAATTTGCCCCGTAATGGCAATTCTATCAAATTACAATATTTTTATAAAAATGACATATTAGGAGAGTACAGTTTTATCGCGTAACTTACACATTGTTTATTAGAAATCTAAGTATCGTTACAAATTAACGTACGAATATAAGAAAGCTTAGTATAAATAAATATAAATAACAATCTTAATATAAATAACAATCGTTTATAGTCGCAAGATAATACACGTGACTATGTATTGAAGAAGAGAAAGTAAAAATACATGTAAATGTTAAGAAATATCTCAACGAATCTAAAATATTTTCCATCATTTAATCGGACGAAAATTGATAATTAAAAAGTCTTAAGTGATAGAGTTATTAAGAATTATTACCGTTATTATTAATTATTATTAATGAGAGATATCTGATCGTATTTAATTCCCCGATATTTGATTTGTCAATCATTTTCAACGAATATATAGAGCAGCTAAT
This sequence comes from Ceratosolen corneri, assembly GCA_030522565.1. Taxonomy (NCBI): domain Eukaryota; kingdom Metazoa; phylum Arthropoda; class Insecta; order Hymenoptera; family Agaonidae; genus Ceratosolen; species Ceratosolen corneri. The sequence continues at coordinate 22,983 of JAPYYT010002005.1, forward strand.
TTTCCATTACACCAGAGTTGAATACAAACTTGTTCCTTTTTTCCTTATATTTGATTTATCATTCGACGTTTAAAACAGCATAACTAATACAAAGCAACTAACTAAGCGCGCGCGCGCGCGCAACCCACCGACGAACCCACACGAGCCTGTACAAGTGCACACATATATATAATGTTTTGGTAGAGAAACAATAATACCCAGTAAATTATCCGACTCTTTGAAAAGTCAATTTTAAGCTCGCAGTGCATCTGTTACCGTAAAGATGGAACTTTTGTAATTTCATTACATCCAAGCGGCCCCCGGATCTCGCATCAAGGATCCAAGGATCTAAGAGCACAGCAGATGCTCGCGGATATCAGGAAGGTGCGTAGTCTCGTTATTAAAGACACTGTTTTCACGCGTAAGCATGTGACTAGATTTTCCTGATGCTCAGCTGCCGTTCAGCAATGTACTTACTTCAACTGTTTAAGCAGGTCAATTAATTATGAGCTACGAGGGGGTATTGGAATAGAGAAAAAATATGGAGTAATAAGGGTATGTTCGTTTAGTTACACGCTATTTGTACATATATATTACATGTAATGTTAATTTAAGGTCTGACGTGAAGTAGGTATTAAATCATTCTATGATGCGAGAGTAATAACACGACTGTAATGATTTTCGTTTAATTACGTGGCAAAGGTAGCTCGTGATATCATTGCTTATTGGCGTTTCAAGAAACATTCAAAAGTCTTGTGTATTTATTATAAAGCTTAAGAGCAATTTAGGAAAATTAACATTTAGATGTCTTTATGTGGCCTTCTTATAAAATGTAAAAAAAAAGATTTTTATTATTACACTAAATTTAAGCCATAAACTGCCAATAGTTTGTAAAACATAATGTATTTATAATGATAATCGTGATATTAATTAATATTAATGATAGTCCGGATATTCAAATTACGTGGCCACGTGCACTCAAAGAATTATTTTTGGATGGATGTAAGAAAAAATTGCGATAAATTAATATTCTCTTGATGCTCAATTGTTTTTAATTTTTATGAATTTTCAAAAATATCAAATAACATTATGTATAATGTGAATGAAGAAAAATTGTATGAAATTAATTGAATTATAGAGCCTCAGCTTCAAATTCGTACATGTGTAATTAATGACGACAAGTTAAAACTTTAATTTATATTATTTATCCGATGATTCTCTAATAAACAACGAATTAGATTAAACGAGAACCAGCGGCGATTGAAAAGAACTTGAAAACTGAACTATTTTTCGAATAATAACAAGTAGCAACTGATACAAAGAAATAATTGTCGTATAGAGATTGACATGGAAAAATGAGATATCAGTAAATAAACAGTAATGGACAATAAAACTAAATTAGAAAAAGTTCTAATAAAAGTGGAATGATTAGTTTTCTCAATTCTACCTATGACCAGAATATATTTAACTTGATTAATTAATTTAAATTTCTAATATTTTTTTCAATAACAAGTTTTACATATTTTTTCATACATAACAACTTTATTATATTATACCAAGGTATCGGCAAAACATATTGAGAATATTATATTCGCTCGAGTCTGCATTATACTTTATTATATGTTGAGTATCTCTCAAAATCTCTTTAGCGACAAAGTACAAGAATACTTGGTATTATTGATCCAATATATATTTTCATAAGAAATTTAGAGGCTTACAATTTTTCATTCTTTTAATAATACCTCGTTATGGCTTACTTTTTTTTGGCAAATTATGAGATCTTCATCCGACTAGGCGATGAATCATTAGTTATTATATTTTGTAAGAGCAAGGAAGAAAGCAGCAACACCCAACACTGATTATTAAATCAGTTTTATTTACAGTATTGTTTATTTTCTCCCAAGAAAGCTCACGTAAACCCCTTCAAAGCTTCTCTCTCTCTCTCTCTCTCTCTCTCTAAGTAAACGAATAAAAATTAACACTCTTTCCATCTAAGCGTTTATCATAAATAATTTCGAGATTCTTTAGGAAAACTTTTTTAGTGCTAAACATTTTTTAAATTTTTTTTTAAATTTTTGCAAAATTCGAAGCTTTGTAGTGCTTTTATTTAGTGTAAAAGTGAAGCTTCGAATTATATTCAACAGAAATATTTAATAAAATTCATAATATTGACGAAGTATTTTAATTTTTCGTACCGTAATTACAACTTAATCGACGAAACTCGTAACAATGCGAACTGACCTTAGCATAAGTATATACGTATAACACGTGTGCATATGTTCGCGAGTGAAGTTACAAAAATAAAATAAATCAAATTATATAATTGTTAATAGAAGAATTAATGTTCTCCATTGAACCTGAAATTATTTTAGTCAACTCGACACACTCAACTCCCAATAAATGTGTGGACAAAGTTGTCTTGTGCAATTGAAGCGTATACAGTGGGAGTATTGGATTTTATTTAGTTGATGCATCGAAGGTTAAGGCTAGTGACAGCTTTCTTAATTTCCACAATTCGTTTTCGATCTTCTTTTTCTTGAATCGTTCCTCAGACAGGCCGATGGCAGATCACGCCTTCCTCTCACTCGGAGGCAATTTCGATGAAAGCTCTCAGGCTTCTCCGACTCCATCTCCTTTTTTTGCCATTTTCATCACTCTTTTCAGCCCGACCGATGGCTCTCATACTTTATACCTTAATATCATCTGTCTTTGTATCGAAGCTTGCATTCAGCAAATATTAAATATTTTCTTAGAGCGAGGAGTTTTTGTCGAATTGCTTTTAAACATCTTTCTACAGCTTGTAAAGGCATATCCAAGTGTAGTTAATTTTTGCTCCGATTGTAAAAGATTTCTCGAACATGCTAGACACGGGGTAATTCTTTTCTATTTTCTTTGTTCTTAATTATAATCCAACATTAATTATAATCCATGTACTTTTAACATTTACTTGACATGACTAATCTCGTCTTTGTCATGCACATTAACAATTTACATCGAGACACAATACAGCAACAAATACATATATATATGTATATAGTAATTTTTACCTAAATGAAGACGTAAATAAATGTTTTAGATGTGCCAATTCCAGATGTAATATACTCTAAAGTTCAAATGCACTGAATATCTTATTAAGAAGATTATCGCCTATTCGAACGTAAAAAGATAACTTTGAAATAATAAATTTTGCCACAGGGGGGTTTCCCTATCCGCACTCAAGTAGTAAGCTGATTACGTTAGGATTTGATCTCCACGCTCTCTCTCTCTCTCTCTCTCTCTCTCTCTCTCTCGCTTTCTCTTTGTCTATTAGCCAGCTTTCCCATGTTTTTTTTTCTAATGTCTTTCTTTGTTGCCATTTACGTGCCTTAAAATATTACGAGCAGATTTTTACTCGCGAATTTATGTTCATCATAAGTTTATGTATATAAATTCTTTATACAACACGTAACAGTGACATTTACTTTATGACATTAAATTACGTGGCTTAGATACACTAACATAGGTTCTGACAATAATATTATAACTCGAATTATCTGCCTAATGATTGAACTTATTTGTTGAAAGTTACATTATATTGTAGCAGGAAGATCATGAAATTCAATAATCGTCGAAAGTTTAAAAATTGATATTTTAATATAATTTAACAATACTTTACTTATCACTTTGAATGGGATTTTTTATATGAAATTGTTACATCGTTGAGGTGAAAATACATATTTGACTTAGAAAATACAGTAATAAGAAACAATCGAAATTGAATTTTCATTATCAGCTTCATAATAACTAAAAATTTAAAGGACAAAATTATTGTTACACATCTACAGTTACAATATTTTGCTCTAAACTTAAATGATTAAAACTATACAATAAATCAATTTCCATGCATTCTTCAATTCATAGGAAAGAGGTTAATTCATCGCTAATTAAAGCCTGATGGCGCCACATTTAATCGTAAATTACCGATAGAATATTATACGTTTAACATCTCGCTGATTTATTATTCGCGAAACTCCATATATACCCGATCGAGGGGTAGAGTTCTTTGGAATTAAAGGGTATATCATAAACCCGTTGTCCCTTGTTCCAGTGAAAAAAAGAAAGGTACGAAGGGGCGATATTTTACTCCCTTATCCTTAAACAACAACGACACAAAAGGAATAAGACACAGATTTATCCAAAGGTCTAAGCATAAAAACGCCACGTCCATGCATCATTGTGCATTACACGGGCAATAAAAGATATGCGTAATCCAGAGAGATAAAAATAAAGGTGAACGAACGAGTGCTCTTGGAGGGTAAAAAAAACAGAAAAATGGGAAAAAGTATATTCACGTATCGGGAAAAAGTGCAGCGGACTCGCCGTAATATCGATGCGCGAAATGCATCGAGCGCAACTATGTGGCGGATGCGCGGCTGCTTCCTCGTGTGTCATTGATTTATGCGTGCATAACCGAAAACAACGAGGCAGCTACGGCTTAACATCAACGCACTACTTCCGTGTCGGCTTAGGGCTTGAGAATGCAAAAGCCACCGCCGGCATTCTGCATTACACAATAGCAGAAATAGCGACTAAGAGATACCCCCGAGACTGATAGGCAGACAGAGAGAGAGAGAGAGAGAGAGTGCGCGCTCGTGCATATATGCATGCAAGCACAAGTGTACCGTAGTCATTTTTATAATTTTGATTCGCGGAATGGAGAATTGACGCCATTACACAGCTACATTGCGAGCGATTATCCTGATTTACTAGGCATTTCCTCCTCCTATATTCATTTATACATGGAATGTCAAATTGTTACATAGTACGCATATTTTAGTTTAGTCTCTTAGATACGAATTTAATTTCCAGCTGGGTTAACCAAGTTAAATAAAAATATCCTTAAAATTTTATGAACGCGCCAATTCGGCTGAACTTTACAAAATATTTAAAATTCTTATGTATTAATTAGACAAGACAGATTGAAATTACTATTAAATTGTTTTCACACTTTATGTTCTTTAGTTTCGTTCTTTATTAATGTTACTTATATTTGAAAAAAGTTGTCGATTGTATAGTGACATTAGAGCAAAGTGAAATGCTCAAAAGATAATAATTTGTAAGAGAATTACTGGCGAATTTGCAATTAAATGTTTCGTAACTTCGAAACACACACACACACCCACATATATATATATATATATATATATATATATATGTGAATTGGCATTCATCATAGATTATTCTTAATTAAAGAAAAATTCTGTTTAATAGTAATTTGTATTTGATTGCTTCGATAAAAGTTAATAATACTATATAAGTAGTCGCTTAAGCAGACTATTGAAATTGTCTAACAAAATTGTATTGACATTTTTATCTAATTTTTCATCTATTCCCATTCGTTATTCATAATGCAACAAAATTTTCCAAGAACAATATCAATGAATAAAACCTTGTATATTATAGAATCTCTTTTATTTATAATGCAGTATTTGTCCTATATACACCTCTCTCTCTCTCTCTCTCTCTCTTCGAAAATATGAATGTCGGCAAAAATAAGTACTTTAATGTACAACCACTATCCTTACTATTTACATACACATAATTAGCGATGCGCTAGTTTCTGTTGATCTTTTTTCATTCAATACTCCGAGTACGCACACGCATTTAACGACCACTTAATAAGCCATTGCAACACCTAATTTGTATTTTTAACTTGTATATTTCCAAAGATTTGCTTCTCAGAGAATTTCTTGTACAAATATAGATAATAGAAAATTCAAAGCAGATTAACGTTTATTGATAGTTATTAATGCCGTTCGGCCCTGTTATTTTCCGCACTTGCCTGTTGGATTTTCGTTTATTGTTTGTACTCGTTTGAAGTGCAAGTAATCGGGACCAACGAGGTATTAAACACTGCTTTAGCTTCATGTAACCTACACTGATGTCAAAGCAACACACATGCACGAGCAATTTTTTCTTTTTTAATCCTCTGGTTATTCATTTGTCTTTGTTTTCCTTAATTACACTCTTTGAAATATAGTCCGTAGATTTGCTCGTCACATGCGCGACATTCGCGAAAAAAAAGTGTTGCTAATGACAAGTACACTTTGATAATTTATTATCGTATTTAATTATTATTCAAGATATCGCACATTTTATAATTCAGAGGATGTTATTAGTGATTTTTTCAACCCCGAGAATATACAAGTGTTAAGAATAACTATCGCTAGTACAAACAATATTTTATTTATGATTTTAACAAATAGTACTATAAATCATTTGTAGTGTTAGCGAATAAAAACTATAAGTAATATATTGTTTTATCATTATTTAATAAATACACAATGTATAGGCAATATACATAGAACTCTTCAAAATACTGCTCGCTAATATTCAATTTTAACTATGAATTCGAAAATGTCATAATGCGCATGTAAACATACCCCCCACTTTCATTACCTCTATGTATTATTATTCCATAATTAGTCAATTTGAAATTTATAATTTTAAATATTTTCACATCCATCATCTCTTAATAAATGAGATCAAAATAAGGAACATAAAAATCAAGTAATTTAGAACAGTGTTAATATTATTCGAATCTCGTATATTCAATAATTTTCTATATATTAACAAACAAAATGTACGGAAGGAAATGCATGTGGTGGATCGTAATCTGGCAAAATGTTTGACATTTATCGAAATTATGTTTATAAACTTGAATTTGCATTCTGCAATCAACTGAATATATACAAATTATCTTATTTTATTAAATGTAAGTTAATATTGAACGCGCTCCAGTATTTAAAATTATATTCTATGAATTCCCCCCCCCCCCTCCCCTCATTATTTACAATGATATATAATAGTTATAACTAATTAGCGCATATTTATTAGTAAGATTAACATGCTGGCCTGTGCACACACACTTGATTTATTGTACATATGTGCATTCTAGATATACATTTCTTTTAATAATGGATGATTATATTTTATACATTTGATTCTTATTTTATGTTTCGTTTATTTCCTTCACCGCTTTTTACTTTCAAACAAGTTTTTCCTTTTTTTCTCGGTATCTGTTATTATACATTTTACTGTAAACTTCTTTGTAACGTTGAATTGAATATTTCACTTATTGAATATTCCAAATATTGAGGTTTCAATAAGCTTGTATGTTAGTTTATAGTTTCATTAACTAATATTTGTTAGCCGAATTCTAATGACTATCGAAGAAGAATTTACATTTTATTTTCTTCGTGAATGTTATATCTAGTAGAAACGTCGAAAGATGAAGTTCCAATAATACTTGATACATATTTCATAATAAACTTGTCAATCTTTGTAATGTATTTTTGATAATATTAAAGATATGTTTACAAGTAATGTTTACGATGTACTAAATACAAGATCCCATTGTTAACGAAATTGCAAACTTTCAATTTAACAAAGGTGTATTCAACAATACATGTTAAACTAAATAAGAAATCTATTTAGTTAATAAATATCTTCAACGTACTTAAAACATTATGTTCAATAAAATAATATTAAAACAATAAAACGACTATCCTTTTCTGTATATCATAATAGCTTTAAAAAGTACATAGTCGTATAGATTAAATAATATTAAATAATTAATATTTAAATAATTAGCCAATCATATATATATATATTAATAAAAATATCGGCAATGAAAGAGGGGAGCAATGAAAGTTACTATATATAAATAATTACGCTGTAATGAACTCCAAGGAATACGAAGAGCTAATATATAATGTTCGAAAGCACTAAAAGTAAATAAGTTTCTACACAATCTCAAATAGACCGTCCGTGTAAATGATACTGTATACTTAGCTTCGTTGTATATGTTGTAATCAAAAACATCATCCGTCGAATGCGTGAGTTATTTGATAATCTTGATGATCGCTCATAAAAGGCAAAATACTCGTAGTCCTTATAATCGCTTCCATCCTATTCTAAAAGTTTCTCACCTGCACACTTTGTCTGTTATTCATCCATTTTTCTTAACCGAATTTTAATGAACATCTGCGAATTTCAAGCACAGATTGTTATGCAACTCCTCTTCCTCCTCTTCCTAAGATTCTCAAAGGTATTCGCAAAGGCATCGTTTTTTCTTCACAAGTAAATGCTTACACTTAGTTTCGCTCCCTACTTATCCAACTATATTTTAAGTTTAATTATTTTCCAAATATCCTCGTGTATTCTCTCCCTCTAACTTTTACAGTTTTTTTAACATGTCATTCTCATACGAATTATTAAAATAATTTTCATTAAATTTATTTAGATATAGTTCGTCTTTGAGAAGCGAGAGGAAATTTTTTTCATTGTGCATACTAATTTTATGGGTATAAGTTCATAATTAAAATAATAAATTTAAAGTTTTGTTAAAGCTCCTTTTAAAAAATAAAGAAAATTAAAATCTTGCTTTAATTAAACATCTTCTATTATAATCTAGTAGATACGTAGCGTATGTATAAATTATTAGGAAATTCTATAAACTATCTAACTATCACTTAATAATTAACTGTCATGTACATTATGTTTATAATTAATATGTAATGTAATACATTACAATACGCATAAATTAAATATTTAGATATAAAACAAAAAAATTTTTATATTTATCGTCATCAATAAGCAATAAGCAATAAATTGATTTTATATTTATAATTATATGATGTAATCTATTGCTTGTAAAGAAAATTAAATTAATCGAAATTTTTATTATAATATTAATGTATAAAACTATACTTTCATAAAAAATTTTCAATTATCTTTATTTTATCTGCAAGCAATCACTTTATATAATATAAATATAAATTTTGAAATTCCATTTAAATACTGCAATCAATAATTAATTATATATGTAATACATTTATTTCTTATACAAACTAATTAATAATAAGCCAATATTTTAGAATTATAATAAAAATTTAATTTATTGTAATAAAAATCGCGTAAAAATTTATTAACCACATACTGTAATATTATTGTTTACATTTCATATTAGTTTGAAATTTATATTACAGAGTTTTATTTTTAACTATGTAATTTTTATATTATATTTCGATTTGATTTAATCAATTTAAATATGTTAATACAGTACGTTATTAGTTATTATTAAATGATATTATGTTTACTAAAATATTTTAAGAAAATTCATTGATATCAATAAATTATTATTTAAAAATATTAACTTTCGAACCTACTTAATTAAAAAATATTCTTTATCGGTCAATTAATTTTTGCAATTATTATTAATATTTAAGATGACGGGAAGAAAAAAATTACACGTAATCAAAGGATGAATTAAATTAAATGATGTAAATGAGATAATTAAATATAATTACGTATGTATATATATATGTGTGTGTGTGCGTGTGTGTGTGACGTGTAAGTTTTTATAAAGACTTGGTAATACTTTTATTCCTGCGACAAATGTTAGGTTTTGCTTCTTATTCAATTAGAAGAAAAAAGGCGAATTTGTTTGGAAATTTTAACCATTTGTACTGTATATAAAGTTGTAAGAGTAAGTCAATATTCTACCATACTTGTAGTAGGCGAGGAGAAAGACTTTTATATTAATTCCGCGAAAGCTAAATTCATATCTTCGTATTATTATTACTATTTAAATTGTTATCAATTTTTGTAGAGAAATTTTGCCTAAAATATAGAAAGTAATTTTATAGATTATGCTGATTCTCAAGGAATGATGCCTTTATACGAGAGTTATTATATATTGTAGGAATGAATGTCTGCAATTGTCGTTGAATTTGAGTACTTTAGAAACGATCGGCGAGTCACCGAGTTGAAAAATACAATTTATGCCTAACATCTTATGGTTTTTTTATTTCAGTGCGAGCGCCATCTGTAAATGCATTAGAGTAATTAATTGCCGTTCGTTGTTGTTTTTTCTTCGTTTAGTTTCATAATAATTACGTATTTCTCAATTTCTCCATTTCTTGCAAATTTTCCAATCTTGACACTTTGTTAGCTCCAGTCGTGCTATACTGTCCCTCTTGTCTTCACGTTTTTTCGTGTGTAAAACTTGCAAAGCCGTGACTCGACTGGTAAAACTCCCCTTCTAACCGATTTCGGCAAATTTCTAGGTGGATAGAAAGAAGCAGACTGGAAGGAGAAGAAGATGAGCCTCAAAATAAAACTTTTCTGGCAATGGGGTAGCCGAAGAGTGAGAAAGAAAGCATCGACTGGTCGGAGAATAGAAAGAAAAACCTATGTGGAGGTGAGAAAAAAGGTTTTATAAAACATAAACGGGCATGAAATGGTACGGACTTCCTGTGTCGCGTCATGACTTTGTTAAAGCTTCGTGCAAAATTATTTCATTCCTTAGCGAGCCGGGGAGACGAAGAAACTTTATATATATTTCTCCATCGCTCTCTTTATATCCACGTACACAGTTCTCGAACTGCTCCGCCCGTTTTCCTTTCTTTCACTTACTACGATTTAACTTCACGCCAAGGGTTTTTTTAAATGTTTTTTTAGCCTCGTCGTCATGTACACTAAGGGAAGACACAAATCCTCGAGCTGAAACGAGAGAGGCCGAGATATAGGAGGAAAAATAAGAAAGTCAAAGGGGCACTGTGGTGGTGGTGGTGGTGGTGGTGGTGTCGGTGTCGGTGGTGGTGGTGGTGGTGGTGGTGGTGGCAGCATCACGATAAATCAAGAGCAGTCCTGGGGCTCCAAATGGGAGGTGAAAGAGAAGTAAACAAGCAGCGTTAGTCCAGGGTCTGCAGTCGAGTTTGTTATTCCGTCTTAGGCGATGCCTCGACTAAAAATATAAATCCCGGCCAGTGTACGTAACATATTCGAAAATCGATTTTTCATAAATTTTGCGCTCGCGTGATTTCCCTGCGATGCTTAAAAAGAAGGAAAAAAGCATCGGGCCAAAGTGCTCCCGGCCACACGCGTGTTTTGCACTCGCGTGCGCGCGTGTGGGTGTGCGTGAGAGAGAGAGGGAGTAAAAGAAAACAGGAGAATATACTGGCAAAGGATGGTGTGTAAAGGAGTTGAGGGGGGAAAAAAGGATGTGAGAAGCAAACGGTCGCCGCGCGTTGAAAAAGTGCAGGATAGAGTAAGGATGGCGAGAATGGAGGAGGAGAAGCACCGAGACCGGGAGGAGATAGGTCACGGGGGCTGAGTCATTTATTTTTCCCCCAGGAGGGTAAAATGAAATTCCCAGAGACCTCTCTAGTTCTTTCGCGCCCGCTTAATTTTCATTTCTCCTACTTTTGTGAATCATCTAAACCGCCGATAATACACATTGTCACCAACTCCCTACTCTTCCTCTCCATAATACTCGGCTTTTATCCATTATCTTTCCCTTTAAAAATCATTCCCTCTACCTTTGCTCCATTACTTTTGCACTCTGGAGTTCCTCTCGCTGGTGGTGCATTGGCCCGATAATATTAATTAATTTATAGTGTACATTTATTTGCAGGATAGAGGGGGGGGGGGCATGAAAGTACCTTGGACCTCGTAAGCTTAAACATTTGATGAAATATATAAAATCGCACGCTGAAAGGGACAATCAAATTTTACATAAATAGTTTATAGGTACATAGGGGGCGGGGGACCAAAAACTAATGTCAATAATGCAAACACTTGTTCCCAAATTTTACAAACCACAGCGTATAAAATCTGTATATAAGTGCATTCGATATAGCGATTATTTATTTCCTTTTTCTTTTAATAATTCAAACAGCTGAGATAATATCTTGAATAATATGAACGATTCGTCAAATGTTGCGTCGAATTAATATAAAAATAAATTCAGTACAAGTGAAATTTTGCTCGCAATAAATACTTATAACTTTATTTCGATATTACTCTGTAATATTGTAGGCACGTTGAAAGTCTCCATTACACGATGTGCCATTACCTCCGATTCCTCTTATACTCTTATGCGATTAAAATTTTTCTCGCCTCCCATTTTCGCCCTCGAGCTTTCGTTTTCTCTCCTAATTTCCCTCCCTCCCACCCACAGTCTCACTCTCGCTCACTCTCTCTCTCTCTCTCTCTCTCTACCTATCTGCCCATCTCTATCCGCGTCTA
>JAPYYT010002006.1:0-52734 GCA_030522565.1 Ceratosolen corneri
CCGCCGCCGCCACCGCCACCGCCGCCGCCGCCTCCGCCACCGCCGCCGCCGCCACCGCCACCGCCACCGGCTCCGCTGCTCGAGCCTCGATGATAGTAATCACGCTCGCGCTCCCGCGGGTCCGGCGGGTGGGGCGACGGAGATATCGAATGTGGCGTGCCTCGGGCGACCATGTGGTAATCCACTCGCTCTCGGTACTCCGTCGTACGAGGCTCCTTGTAGTGGACCCTCCTAAAAGACGCCTCACTATCATTGTTATGGTGGCGAGAACGCGCTGCCCTCTCGACTTCCTTCGCCCGTCGCGCTCTTGGACTTTGCGGCGTGATTGGCATTTTATTTGCCCGAGACCAGAAGTGACTGCGCAATAGTGATTGCGAAGAGGGACCTGAGCCAAAGTAAGATGCGAGCGGGAGAGAGAGAGAGAGAGAGAGAGAGGAAGAGAGAAGGTCCAGAGAGTAATAGAGAGAAGGGACGAAGAAAAGAAAAAAAAAAGTGATTTTATCAACTGCTTATAGAATTGTCGCAATGGCTGCTGACCACACTGCACTTGGTCGCAAGCCATAATAACGCGACTATGAAGTATTCGAAAAATTCGGCCCCTATCAGCGCACTTCACCGCAAAGGCCAACCACCGATAATACGTCATAAATCACTGCTGATAAAGAGCAGCGACGTGCGTGGGTAATGATAGAGAGCGCGACGATGCAAGACGACGAGGATGCAGCCACGGGGTTGCGAATGGGCGCGAGTGATAATGAGTCGAGAGGCATCGCTTATAGAGTCGGGCATAAAATGAGGAAAGGAACCTGTAGTACTCTGGCGGTGCCCCGGTGTGGTAGTACGGGTCGGGCTCGCCGGCATAGTGGTCGGGCGTCACCCTGGGAGCGCCTCGTCGTGGTGGCGCTTCGCGGGCCGGTGGCCACCTCTCGACGGGTGGCTCGGGACTCGCCGGCCTCACGTAGTAGCCGGCCTCGCGGTCCAGGTCTTCCTGGCCGATGCTAAGGTTCATTTTCTTCTCCTCGAAGTCCATGTCGGACTCCTTGCGCTTGTTCGCCTTCCTCATCATCTGCGGCACAGGGCGTCGCCGGTTAAGTCGTTAGCGATTCGGGCCGCGAGCCTCTCGTTCGGCTCGGCCGGGACAATCGGGCTAATCTTTCTTAACTAAGCGACGGGGGTGTTGTGGGTGGGACTGGCCAATTCCGAGCCGACACCTACATTCACGTGTTTGGGCCGCGATGGAGATCGTCGGCGCGCAATCGCCTCGCACATTCCTCTCTTATTATTTAATCTGTTATGTATCATTACTATCTCGTGCTAATAAGAACATTTCGATCAAGCCCATCCAAGTTGCTCGTGCGAATTAATTGGTTGTTAATAAGTCGTCGGCTCCTCGATTGGCCAGGTACAATTTTATCCACAGCATTAATCTCGGGGGAACGATAAATGGATCTATGTTTATTAAATGAATAATGTCAGATTGCCGATACGAGTAAACAACGGAAGTCACATGAGTACGACGAGCACGTATGGCCGAAAGTCACCGCAGTGCATCGCGAGAATACAATAATGTGAAAAAAATTATTCCTTAAGCAGGGCATGAAATGGAACGCGCGCGTATACAAAATTTAAAGCTATTAGGGCGATGAGATGAAACGATTGTAATACACACCGGCAATGGCGCTTAATAATTAAATAGAATGCCAGTCAGGTTATCTGTTATAATGAATAGCAAGAAGCGCCCAAGTCGTAAAACTTTCGGAACGATTAGAATTTACAGATTACCTTAAGAGTCTGGATTCTAAGTATGATAATAAGCTTAAGGAATATTGATAGCCTAATTTAAGAGTTACGTTTAAAAGGCTGACTGCATTGGTAATTAGGTAGGAAATTTAATCTATCATTCTTGTTCCTTTAAACATTATCATCACTCGGTAATTATTGATATCATAACCATGTGCTCGTCGCATGACATTCATTCCATTATTTATATCCGACGCTCTTAATGAGCTCGAGAAGAATGTTCAATACGCGGCTACTAATTGTAACAGTTTCATTAAGGGGATGTGAAATTATTATTCATTAATGACCGTAGTTACTTAGGAAATAAATTATTTCTCTATTTTAAACAGATTATCTTACAAGTAGTCTTAAAATTTGCTGCCCCTTCCATTTTGCGGGTCGCCAACTACGAATCTAAAGTAAAAATTTATAGTTCAAAATGATTTGTCTAATATTACCAACTTATTAATTATACATTACAATTACAATATTACATTGTCACAATAGCTACGCAAATACATAGCGATAAATTAATTAAAATAAACTGAAAGCCTCTACCGCAAGCATAAAGCTAAGAATTTTCTAAAATATGCTGTCACGTCGAATTTAAGATCGCCTAAGTCGTCGATCACAATGAAATAAATAAACAATCATAAATATTAAAAATAGCAATGAATTTCTTATTCTTAACCAAAAATGGCCAATGCCTTGAAGTTGTTAAGGCACATTTACAATCGACTCAATAGTTTTTGTCAGAATTGAAAAAGTATGTCTCAGTTGTATTATTTATCTGCATTAAAAATAAATATTAAACTAAATTGGAATTGATAACGAAATAGTTAATTTTCTAAATTACCACATCTTTTAACTTCTGTATGAGCGATTGAGGCAAATATTTAGATAAAAATTTTTCAAATAAATCATGACATATTTCTTTTTACAATTTCTATTTACGGAACTGCTTATTTAACAATAAGCTTTACTACTTCGGTATAACTTTAACTTCAACTTCTATATGATTATAAGACATTGATAAAAAATTAAATTAACATAAGCATTTGTACGATTTATTTAAAAGGAAATAAAATCTAAATTAAGAAAGTGTAAGAGAAAAAATTTGTAAAAGAAAACTATAATTACGTAGTATTTCAGCAACGGCAATAAAATCATAAAATTGATAATTATGATATTAAATCGATGAACAGTGTAAAATATATCAATAATTTTAATGTCGATGTAAAGTTCACCAAGTAAACTACTAATGTCGAGTTAAAATTTCTTTAGGACAAAATGGCAAATGGCCTTGGCGTTTTGCGATTTTTTTATTTATTTTTATTTTGTTTATTATCTGTATTTACGAATTTTCAAATTTTTCACGGCTTACCAAAATATAATTTATTAATGCGACAGCATTGACTTTACAAATAGAATTAATAAAAAAAAAATTTCGTTTTAATTCCTTCAAAGTCCGAGTTATATTACTGAATAAATTTGTAAATAGTGTAAGCATAATTATTAATTGAAGCGATTCAAAGTATAAATTATTCCTTCTATATTTTTAATTACTTGTTTAATGATTAAGCTGCTAATTATGAATCTTGTATCATGAAATATTACATGGCATATCTCTTATTGACCCCGTTTCATTGCAATATCAAGCCTCTTAGCAGGAATATCAAGTTCTTACGCTTTGAGAATTTACTGTAAAATATAAATTCTAGCCTGAAAGACAGCCAGATACACATCACTTAAGGCCCGTGATTCTCAAAGACCATAAAGTATTATGTAATAGCTTAAATTATCCTTATTAGCATTATTAAACCAATTGTCATGTGTCATAATAAAAGGCCTAACTATTATTAAAAAGCAAAGCACGCACACATATAATTTAAATAAAATATTTAATGTAAATGTGCTTAACTTTATGTGAATTCCTAGGAACGATAGGGCTTCAAGACCACGAGAAATTATTTCTCATACAAGATATCCTAGAAAATGTTAACAACAATCTAACGCATATTCAATGTGATAAGCACGTCAAATGCTCGTAATGTAGTACTTGAATTGCACTAGAGCAACTTAAAAGAAGTGCCGTTCCATTAATATAGACAATAGGTTGGCTTTGATATATCTAATTTCGACACTTTAGAGTAGGAAACAATGCTCTATTTAGCTACTTATAATGTTAGTTTAATATTACCACAAGTAATATAATCAATTTAATTATCTACGGCATATTTGCAGCTAATGCGCATACGACAAATTAGCCTTAAATAAAAAGAAAATGTGCAATATAAAGAAGGCAAATATAAAAGCGCACTGAATAATATTTCTCTGTCAATTAGGGCGCTTAATGATCAGTTAAACGGTATTATTGCTCGTATTGTAACGAAGCTCGGGACATTTGATCGCGTGAAAGGCGCCCGAAAGTCATTGCGCGTACCCCCGCCCAGGGCGGCGCAGGCCAAACAAGAAATATCATTAGCCAGTGCTACCATCAAGCCCGGTGATTAACATCTCGCATCCTCGCGAGCACTAACCTCTTTGGCATGTCTCAGGCCCCGCTCCCAAGCGCTCTCGGACACGGCGTCGTCGGTCTTGGGTGGGTGGTGGGGCACCGGAGGCCCGTAACCCGGCATCGGGGGTCGCGCCATCGGCGGCCTCTCAATGTGCGGCCGGAACTCATGGGGCCCCGGAGGATGGGGCGGGGGATAGGCCATCGGTCGCACCATGTCGAACATCGTGTAGTTGCCCTTGTCGGTTACACCCGGGTGGAGGAAGCGGCAGCTGACGCCCCAGGTGCACTGGCCCCGGTTGTAGAAACGACACACGGGGCGGGGCTCTGTCTCCTCGGGTCGTGCCTCATCCCCGTCGCTTAGCTCGCCCTCCTCGAGCTCCGACTCGGGCTTCTCCCCGTCCTCCTTCGTCTCTTCCTTGTCGTTTATCTCGCCGGCCTCGCGCACCACCTCCTTGTCCTTCGTCTGCAATTCCAAATATGATAACGTGCGAGCTTTGAGCTCCTTGGAACATCAACGTCTCATGAGAACTTAAAGTGCCTGACGCTTAATTACGGATAACCGATAATAATATATTATTGATCTCCCTGTGCGTCCTGGCCAATTCTCAAATACTAAAAGTACAGCTAAATAATTGTCGCGTAATCTTAAGCAATTTCGTTGAATGATAATAACCATACGACGCCGCATCGAGTACAATTGTGCACAAAATTATTTTCACTCTCTTTGTCTGGCAATATTAATACGCTTTCTGCGCGATTTTAAATTGAACAAACGACACAAGCTTATAACGTATCATTTTCAACATTGATACCGTACAACTGCATTCCTTTAAAACGAGCATTATTTCTGCAAATTTCATGCCAAATTGTATCCAATACACAATATTCAATGTGTCAATATCGACCCACGTACACATTTAAATAATATAAACGAATTGTTTTCAATGTTCAAACGGTATACGAAAGTTTTGAGGATTATTACTTATCAAGAAATTAAAGAGCAAATAAGTCATTATTAGCTTAATAGTTTGCATACAGCTTGAAACAAAAAATCGAATGAATAAATTATACCAATTCATAGTTAAGTGCCGCACTTGTATTGTGTCATTGGGAAGGTAGGCATAATTTCACAAAATATTGCATTACCTTCAACTTATCCTTGCCCTTATCCTTGCCTTTATCCTTATTAAGGCTCTGCTCCTTAGGTTTGGATACCTCGACTGCCTCGACATCGTTTTTCTTTGCCTCCTTCGACTCCTTTAGCTGCTCCTTATGCTCGGCCTCGCCGTCCTCCTTCACGTCCTTCCACTGTCCGTCGGCCTCGAAATCGAGCTGCTCGGACTCATCGTTAAGGACGGTCGCATTTCCGCTTATGACCGCCACAGTCCCGTTGCTCTTGGCCTCGGCGTCGCCCGTGGCATCGGTCGGGCCGCGGGCATTGCTCGGCCCATTTTCCGTGGCGAGCCGGGGGCCCTTGGGCTTGCCGTCCGGTCGGTGCGGCTGTTGCTGCTGGTGGTCGACGACCGGCATTGGGAGGGCCTCCTCCTCCGTGCTGTCGAGGTCCGACACGTCCGAGAGGTCCTCGCCGTGCGAGAGCTGAGCCGCCTCCTGGCCAGCGACCTTGACTTGCTCGACCACATCATCGGCCTCCATCTCCCCGTCGGAGATCTGCTCGCCGTCCATCTCGTACTCGGCGTCGCGAGGGATGCGACAGGCCGGAGCTGGAGATGAGGGCGGCTGTCTGTCCTCGGAGGGACTGCGAGGTATCTTGGGTGTACTGCGTTCGGAGCTGCTAAAACAACATTGTTCGGTGGATTTTTAGATAGACGTAATAATTCCATTCTGTGTTTGCTTTGCAATGCGGAAAATATGGACTGGCTTTTTATCGAGGTTAGCCATAATTGTGAAAATACATCCGGCGACAATGAGCTTTCGATATGCCGTCGAGTGAGAGCATTTTTCAAAATTATTAGGATTACAAATTAATTTTAGCAATTTCTTGTGAAATAAAATATTGAATGTAACAATCTCAATTCTAGAGGCAATTCTATTGGCATTGAGCAATAATATATTGTAAATCAATCTAGATGACAACGCACTATTTATACTTTATCCTTTGATTATTTATGTTATCCCGTAACATAGCATGCGATGATATATAATCATAATACCGAGTACAGAGTCTAAATTTTATATGTTTTTTTACTTCGATTATAGTATTGAAAATTAATGTAAAATATATTTTCTTTTTAAGGTTAAAGTATTAACGTAAATAGATAGTCAATTATTGTGTACAAATTCTGTAGTCGTAAACAAGTGTAACGGCGTTATAATGCATACACATGCACGCATTACAATATTGAAAACAATAAATTGTTAATCTATTTTCACATATTAAAAATATCGCTTGGTGAAATGTTCCTTAGGTGTTAAACTATATTGCTTGCAGTTACAATAAGCTACAAACAGTATACATGTTATTATTATATTACAATGAGCGTAAAAATACTTTTTCTTTAATATGCAAAATGCAATGTTAATGTGTGTTTGTCTGTGTGTGTGTGCGTGCGCGCGGGCTCACACAAACATTTTAATTTAAAAATATTAAAAATTTCCAGATTATTCTTAAATTGTATTTCAAGTATTTGAAAAAAAAAAAGAAAAAAGGGTATTTTTATTTGTACTGTAACAAACACATATACGCCATGTGCCACTTATGGTTTATTGCGTTGTGAGGTACTCAGGTTTAATAGCGGGCGAATGTTGCACAATAATTGATGCGTGCAATTATTTAATCAATCGAACGATCAATAAAAAGCTACGAGGTAGTTAATAAAAATTTATTATTATTATGTTTGCTACTTAATGGTAAGATAAAATTGGCTTGCTTATTTATTATTAGGCATGTAACTTATTTGGGCAACGCAATGATGCGACTCGCAATTATAAACGAGAGGTATAGAGAACGGAAATTGCTTACCCTGTGGGTGATTTGGGTATACTGTGCCTGGAGCCACTGTGTCGCGACCTCGGGGAGTTCGGGTCAGAGACATAAGATTTCGGCGAGACGATGTCGTCCATGTGAGGACAACTGACGGAGGTAGGACTCGACCTGTCGGCCGACTGTGCGGACCTCCTGCCGGCCTCGGAGTGATGCAGCGAATCTTCTCCGGAATTCGACTCCTCGTAATGAAAGTTCTTAGGCGAGTGGTGGCAGGAATTGTGCTCGAAGCCGCCTCTGTCGTCATCGTCGTCTTCGCTGTCAGTCTTTATTGGCGAGGTCGGGCCGTAGTCCGGGTCCTGTGATTTTGGCGAGGAGGGCGCCGAGAGCGGTGATTTGGGGTAGACCTGAGCCGATGCCGGCGAGGCCGGACCCGAGATCTGGGACTCTTCGGGGGAGGCCGGTCCGGAAGCCTGAGTGCTCGGGGAGGCGGGCCCCGAGATCGGCGAGGCCGGTCCCGAGGCTGGGGAGGCGGGGCCGAAGCCAACCGAGCCCGGGGAAGCTGGTTCGGACAGCGGCGAGACCGGGCCGGATGCGGACGAGGCGCGACCGCTGCTCGGTGACTTGGAGCGACAGTGCGACTGCGAGGATACCGAGCCTTCCGGCGTCGAGGCCCCGACCCTGTCCTCGTTGTTACTGTCCGAGGAAGAGCTCTCGGAACCAGAGTCCGACATTGTCATTAAGCTAGTTCAGCCTGGAAAATAAATCAGTGTAAATTAGCCTGCCTATTCCTGACTTATCCTCCTCGTCGTTGCTCTTATTATTATAACTAGAGCTTTACTCTTGTATGCAAGTTTATTGTTTATGGTGTCGAGTTTTTTCATTTTGGCTAATAAATGAAACGGGATGAAAGCTCGAAAAACTGGCGAACAAAATAACATGTTAATTTATGTGGCATTGTGATTTACTGTTACAAGGATTTTGAGTGCTATTCATACACAGATCAACAATATTATATGAAATAACTTTTCAGCAGGACTGCATTTTTTAAGCAATACTTTTATTTTTTGAAAATTGAAATTGAATACAGTATAGGCAAAAATTTGTTTACATTAAAACTTTTATTAAAAGGTGGCATAAGATTATTCGATGCTAGAGTGATAAAATTATTATATAAACCATTCTGATGCTTCGGCTTGGTTGATTGTAAAAATTCAAATAAATTGAAAAGCTTTACAGCATTTATAAGCAATTATAAATTAATATAATTACCTTCCTACTACACGTAACATGTTTATATTAATTAAAGCAGAAACTTCTGTAGGTTATTTTTATAATGTGTAGACTAAGGAATTTTAGGTTATATTCATTAATATGTATGTGCCATTGAGATTATTGTTTTCTCTCTACAGGACATAGCTACTCATAATTATATCTACATTATATTGAATATATTCAATAAAATATTTATTCAATAAATATACACATTAATTTAAAAAATATACAAACACTTAATACAAAATTTCATGTTTTTCAATTCAATATTTTAGTTACTGCATTTTATCATATTTGAATAATAGTCACCAGATTTTTTAGCTGTATGAACAGGATAAAACAATGAGTAATGCGTTCGGCCTGTGCTACTTTGTGTAATACACAAAGTCACAAGATCGATGATCCAATCTATGACTTTGGGCTAGAATGGTTTTTTTTGTTTTTTTTTTGTTTGTTTGTTTTAAAGTCTAATTTAAGTACTCACTGAACTGTGACTCTATAAGCCACACTCAGCAGCTGGCTGGCTGGGCTTACCTGTGTCGAAAAGAGCCCATGCGGTATTCGCTCTTGATGTTGTAACGCATGAAAACATTTCTACGAGCATGTCGACACGTGAAACTTTTTCTCGTGCTCTGTCTCGTAATGAACTCGACAAGTCAAACTCGCGCTTTACTGTTATAAACTCTGACTTTAACTTTTTACTTTTACTCTCACGTACTTCCTCGAACAAACTTTTTTCCCGATAACTCTTCTGTAATTTACAGACTGTACTCATTTTGATGGCACCGACAGTTGTAAACTTTATGTTTTTCATTTTTGTTAACATTTTACAATACTATGTTTTGGTTTATACTTAAACTTTTTCATTTTTCAACTAGAGCACAACACAAACTACATTGATATACCGAAACGCAAACTGTAAACTTATATACTTTTTGCACTAGGTTGTTTTTTATAACGAGCGAACTTTTTTTGACCTGAAAGAATGGTATTTGGGCGTGCGAAAAAAATAGAATGTATTAAGAAAATAGAAAAATAGTTATCAAATAAAAAGATGGATATAAAATTTTAAAAAGCATATGCAAGAAAGCCTTAAATCAAGCAATCGTGTAAAGGTTGAAATAAGTAATTATTCCAGTTAGAATAACTTTAGTTGCAGCAGCTAATAAGCACACATTTTATTCAAACCCAGCTTATACACGTCAATCATATTCAATAATATTAAATCTGTATCTAAGCTTCTATTTAATTAGTTCTATTTAAATGATCGTGTTAATAAATGATTAAAAATAGATAAATTACAAATGCGTGAAGACATTTATTATAAAATAAATTTAATTTATATTTAATCATTTCTGAGATAGTATATTATTCCTTTTTAAATGTGACACTATTTATTAATTAAATTATTGTTTTAAAAATATAAAATTACATTTTAATATAAAAATACAGAAATATTTAAATAATGTATTCAAATATGACTAAAATTTACTTTTAATAACCAAGTGTGTAATTACTATCAATCTTTTGATTACGTAATCTATATTTATAATTTATCTACTTGAGCCCATAGCTTACTTAATAATTACACAAACTCATATGTATCAAACTATTAATTTAAAGTAGCCTTAAATATTATATAAAACAAATCACAATAAACAAAACTGTTACAAATGAATGTTAATACAAATTAATATTACATTATTAAAAAATTTATAAATTATACTATTTGAAAGGTTTATAAGAAAGTCAAACGGATGCAGTACATTTTCATTGGGACATTTAAGTATAGAATTTTACACATTTATCAATAATAATAGTATACTAAGAATATGGAATGACGTTTTAAATTTTGCTGACAAATTTATGTATTCAGCTTCTACTCAACAATATCGAGTAGGCTTTGAAGAAAGTTTAATAGATAATAAAGAAGTTAATTATATCTGAGCACAAATCCGCGTATAAATTATCTCCGCAGAAACTTATATGAAGACTTAAAAAATAGTTGCAACATGCCATTGAGAATATTGAGGTTACGTCAGATAGACATCGCCTCGATTTAAGTTAGAAAAACTGCTGCAACCAGTAGTAACTAGCATCGCGAGGCAGCTTCCGTCTATCTCTACAATTTCAAAATTATTGAAGGCCCACATAATTGAAAGAAAATGATAAACGAAGCAATCTAAACGACGAAAAGGGAAAAAAATGTATTTGAAAGGGAGAGAGAGAGAGAGACGGAGAATGCTGCGACTCGTTCGGCTCGTCCGCGTCACTATCCTCTCGCGTGCTTGGTTTATAGATTTATATTTTGCAAAGGCAATGTAAACACTTAACAAGAAAAGAAAATTTTTAAAATATATATATGCACATATGCACAAATTCGTATATTTAAATGTGCATATTGTGTATGCATGAAAGTATGCATGCATGCATTACATACGTGTATAAATGCACACGACGCACGCACGAATATGCATGCGTGCATATATATATACATATATATGCATATATATATATATGTATATATATATATATATATGCATATAAAACTGTAATTTATACGTGCATAATAAATATGCGAGCAATTGTCATAAGGACGTTAATCTCTCCGAGTGTGTGATGTGTAAGCGCGCGCGCGCGGGTGTGTGCGTGTGCGTGTGTGTGCGCGAATAGGTATCGTTGGAATAACGAATGGAGAAGTGTATGCGGCTACGTACGAACGTATAGGTTAAAAATCATAGGTCGTACGGTCCTAGACGTATGTGCGTGCAGGCACGGGGCGCTCACATCTATTAACGTCGTCTCATTTGTCTCTAGCTTTCGCCTCTTAATTTTGAGGTTAAGTGCATTACCTTACGATGGGTCTAGTAGACGGGAGCCGCAACGCTGAAAGTAGACCCAACGAGGAGCGAGAGCCCGAGAGCGTTAAAGTTCTCGACCGGCTTCGACGTCTCACTCGACGTGGTCGTGGCCGCGGTAGCCGCCGCCAGCAACGCCAGCTTCGTCTCGCTCGCCAATAAAGAAAACGCCTCGGCAAGTCTTAGGTCGCCAACGACGGTCCCTCTTGGACGACTAGGTGCTCTTTTTTTCTTACTCGCTCGGCCCGTTGCTTGGGCGTTCCTTCCCCCCTCGCTCTCGTTCTCTCGCTCGCTCTCTTTCTCTCTCTCTCTCTCTCTGCCGCTTCGGTAGAGAGGCGGCTGTATCTACGCGCACCGACTTCTCGCAATCGTACGATTATTCGTGCGCTGGCCAGCGCTGCCGCTACGGTGTCGACTTATTATGCGCCGTGGAGAAGCGCGACGATCGATGGCCTCCCTCGACTTTCCGGCGCTCGACCGCCTATCGGCACTTCGCGCAAAGACCAATCCGCGTCCCGGGCGTCCCGACTCCGGGTCTGCGTCCACGGTTCTGCTCGTCGCTCGTGGGGCGCCTCGACTCGAGCGCTCCTCACGGGCAGCTGTCGCCTCGCTCTTCACCGCTGCTCGTAACTCGTAATCGCGTCCGCGGCTGAAAGTAAGTGGGCCGATACTGCCCGGATTCCTGGGCAATCCAGGATCACGGCCGCGCGCAGCCGGGATTTAAGAGGAATTTAGCCGGCCGGCCGATGCGCGTGCCTTCGGTATATCTTGTAACGCTTGCTACCCCTTGCTCGTCCTCGTCATCGAGATTCTTTTTATTCGTCGCTGGCGGACGTGAGGTAGAAAATGCAAAGCCGTGGGATGAGGAGATACGAGCTGGCTAAGCTAACCTTAAATACGTAAACGCTCGGCGCACTTTAGATTGGCCTCGCAATTGACGTCCTAATATGATCTTTGGGTTCGTGTTGCCATTATTGTATAAGCAATTCTGCAAAATGTTCTCTCTTGTCATCGTCAAGCTGCTTCTCAGCAAGCGTCTCTTGCCATTAAAATTAATGAGCCTTCACTTGCCCGTAGTTTGAATATCGATGGGAATTTAGTTACAATTAGCACTTTAATGGTACATTATTTGGAAGATCTGGAGACATTGGCTCTTTCGACGTTAACGTATGAACTTTGGCGTACGACACTTTTTGCCCACTCGAGCATGTTGGCGAAGAGATGAGCCTAACCTTGTTCTCATTCAATGTTGCCACATTTATTTAACCGTCGGCAATTCATTGTAATTCGTAACTGCAATTTACCTTACGATTCAATAGTTTATAATTTTGGAGTGACTGATGGAAATTGTTTTGGAGCAATTTTTCATGGGACGTAAGATGAAACTTTCTCGTGACATTTTAAGGATGTTTTCATTGAGAATTTGGAAAATTCATTTTATTAATATTGTAGGTGAACGTAAGACAAAATTTTGATATTAAAATAAGAATTCAATATACATACAATTTTTCAAATTACACTTTAAATACTTTGTAAATTAACAAATTGTTCGTAAAAAAAAAAACAATTTAATATGAAGGATATTGAGGCGAAAATTTTTTTTACGAATAGTCGTTATAACAGATTTCTTCTCCAAGCTTCCATTATTCGATCAAAAAATACTTCGTACAAATATCGCTATTTTTTGCGTAAATTGAATTAAGATTAATGTAATTGACGAGTAAAATATAATGAATTATTCTTTTGAAACCCTTCGACGCATACCTATGCTACGATGCAAATGTGTGAACTGCTATATTCAGGAGGCATTTGCATACTATGCATTCCATCAATTATTACTACTTGCGAATACAGAAAAAATCAAATGCACACACGCGCATTGCAACATATATTGTAGATGGGTTGTAAGGATGTAGAAAATAATAAAATGATATACTATTAAGCTTTGCAATCAAATAGCCACTTTATATTTCCATTAATAATTACACATAACAGACTTTACGAAACAAAATAAAAACAGCAACCATAATATTTACTGTAGTCACTAGTATTCTTACCGGTTATGTACAATAAATCAACTTAATTTGTATACAAATTACAAATCATATATGTACACAAAAAGAGCATAGCTAAAAGCTTGTATATATAAATTAAGAAAATTTTGAGCATAATTTTTTTTAAATTGATGTATATATATTTATACCATATAAATATATATATATACACATGCATATACATATATATATATATAAATATATATGCACGTATGTATGTATTTATTTATAAATAATATGCATAATTGACTAAATTTCCCCAAAAGTGGGATACGATTATAAACTTTTGTGTAAAAGACCTCTCCATTTGATAAATAACAAAATTGTTCGATAAACAGTCGTTTTTAAATTATTGACGACTTAATGTATATCAATGTAAAAAGCATTTAAAACGAAATCGAAATACGATTTCTCAAATAGAAAATAATACAGCTAGATGCTAACAAGAATATGTACTTTCGTGATCTTGGCTGTATGTACTAATGTTGTTTGAGTTAAGCCAAGAATCAAAGCTTCTGTATATGTATTGATATAAAAAATTTCCACTAGGTGATAAATTGGTAAATGCGGAATGTGCACTTCGCTGGAATGTGTAGGAGGGAATTCTGATGGCCATCTGGTCAGCAGGAGAATCGACACAATTTCCAGACGTTATTCCTCTTATGGTAATTGCTCGACGTAATTTTTCGGTATCAAACCTGTTTTACCATTTAAAGTACCGACCAACCACCCTGGCTCACTGGAAGGTTGCACTGTCCAAGAAAAAAATCATTCATTACTCTTAAATCATTTGTATTGTATCTGGCGTTAAAATAAATATTGATTATCATTTTACAATAAATAATATGTATAACAACATATTTTTCTCAACATTATTCAAAATGGATATTATTCTAAAGTTTGCTCAACTCGGTTAAAAAAAGTAATGAAATAACATGCTATAATAAAAGATTTTTGATAATAAAGAAGTGTTATTACCATTTGTAATTATCTGATTCGGTTCAAATGATAATTCTCCAACGCTTTCTGCCATACAGGCATACAATGTTCGTACTCTCCTTCAAAATGAAACATTAAAATGTGAATTTATAAGATTTTAAAGAATCGAATGGAAATTATTGTCAATAAATTTACCAGATTCCTGATCCTGGACTGGAACGACCACTACTCGGCGATGTGTTTACTCTATAATCATTAACAGATAAAATGGCGTTTATTTAGTTTTGAAAAATTTATATGAAATAAATAAAATAGCAAATAAACAGTAAGTCTATAGTTTCATGTTTTGAATGTTAATATAAAAGCAACTTAGAACTAATCTAATAGATAGTTTAATACATTTTTTAAAAAATATCAAAATATTTTACAAAGTATCAAAAGCGAATCTTAGGTTTAAATTAATTCGACACACAGAGAAGAAAAAAGCGCTAAATATTCTCATTAAATCTTGACATACGATTACAGATGCCTTAAACGCGATAAAATGATCCGTGTTTATAATAACTGAACACTGAACACGAATGTAACGTGAATCCCAATACCTTTCTTGCTCTTATTCAGCATAAAAGACATTAAATGCCACATTCCATTCATACTACGTTTTAATTCTTTATCTTAATTTTCATGTGTGTTCTAAGCTCTTGGCATTTGATGAAATTACCAAATCACGCGTTTACACACGCACGCACGCACGCACGCACGCACGCACACAGGCACACACAAAATGTAATAATTGGGGCAAACAATATATTTAACAAGTTCAAATTGCTAATTAAATTTAAATTGTTTTCAAATAAATTGGCCATATTGGCTGACGAAATCAATCGTTATCCTGATAAATACAAATAATAATAATCAACTAATACGGATGGCTATTTACTCACAAAGACATTATTGGATTGCTTCGTGACGGATAATTAAAATGAGTGTTCACCAACATGGAATCTCGTTTTTGTTTGACAGGTACACCAGTGCTGACATACGGTGGTGGATCACTAGCTATCGATTCACTAGAACTACTAGTGTTCCCACTTCCCGAAACTGGAACATGATTGACACATACATCCCAATATTCGGAATCCCAAATATAAAATATTACTCATTTATTGTATTAATTATTGTTCAAGAGCTCGTCGTAAACGTACCTCTTTCGGTCGAGTGATACATGAAATTAGCGTTGCGATTTTTCAACCGACCAATATGACTGTCTGCAAATATAGGCATTCGGTGACTAGGGTGTTCTGCTTCTTGATAATCCTCGCCGTTTTTCTGATCCCCGTCAATTAACGGAGCTTTTGAACTAACCGACAGTGGACTATCGTAATAGGATCTTGTTATTTCCTGCTTAATAATGAAAAGATATTCTAAATGAAAAAGTTTTCTTAATATATTAATTTGTTTTATCAACATTATCTAACTCTTTTAAGACACGATTGAGCAGCACCACCAACTATCTTACTAATACTCGAACCTTGCTAGATTTTAAATAAAATAAATTAACTTGCACATAAAATCTCATTACTTATAAAAATATTCTTCAACCTCTTCTGTGTAAAATTAATGTTTAATTAAAACAAGCGGCTTGAATGCCAATTTAATCGTAAATAGAAATATATTCGACTATAAGAATAACTTAAGAAATTGTTTTGGAAATAATAAGAACATCTAATCGCTAAGGACAACCGAGAATGCAGACATTGAATATGGTTTTAAACATTACCTGCACCGTAGCTGGCACTACCGTATGCACCGAATATGATGGCATATGAACGGCGCCATTCAATGTGACGCCTTGCTGCTGTTGCTGCTGCTTATCGTCTTTATCATCCGAGTGCTGTGCGCTTGTTATTGCAAGATTTTGTCCGGTATTTGGTGCCTCCTGCGGTGGACCTGCCGTTATTCGCTCGCAATTCTCGATTAATATTTCCACCACGATATTGTAAAATTTTATGTCCATAATTGAGGCTACTGTTTCCTCTTCGGGTCGCAACAGAGTAGGGCCAAAGCACACTGCCAGATTCCCAACAGTCATGAGATTTTTATCACATTTCTTGGCGACCCTAGTTTAAAAAAATTACATCAATTATGTTTCCGATGGAGCCGTAAGCAAATTGTTAATTGGTAAATTTTTTAAAATAATTTAAGACCTTCAGATTTTTTTTTCATACGTATTAGATAAATTTGATAGCAAAAGGTAATGATTGCTTTTATATTAAAGATTAAAAGAAAAAGGCATTACTAGAATCAATATACAGTTGAATATTTGGAAGTATGAATTTATTATGTTAAAGTAAGAAATAAAGCATTTGTGTTGATGAATTCAAGATAAATGAATTTAAAAGCATACTAGAATAATTATACATTGCATTCTAATATTTATCAATTACTTATCAGCATATAAAAAAACATTGACAAAGTCAGGTCGTGATTCATACGATAGAGCGAATGCTTAACAAGCAGTTTGAATAATTACTTGCGAAGATGATTAATGAGCAATATAAGAACATTGCAGTTTGGCTTAGGAAGACGATACACGAGAATGTGTATGTCATTAATACGTAATTCTTTTGATTCTTGTTCTGAAACAATAAATAAATAAAAAAAATTATCAATTGTTATCGCTATTCAATAACAAATAATACAAGAATATTCTTAAATATATTAAATATTTACTTGCTGCTGCGATGAAACTGTCATAATATCGGAATGTCATAAGGGGTTCCGAAAGAGTTCTCAAATACGTTTTTAAAGCACTAGTAATTGTCTTGCTCTCCCACTCGTAACGATTTTCTAGATTCAATTTTTCTAATTTCCTTCTGTCAAGACCCATAGCCAACAGTTTATTTACTTTAGAAGCTACACCAACTACACGATAAAGCCCTTGCTCTTCTAAACCTATAAAATCAACCAAATTTTATATTTCCAATTATAATGGTAAATATTAAGATATTTTTAATGACT
Source organism: Ceratosolen corneri (assembly GCA_030522565.1). Lineage (NCBI taxonomy): Eukaryota > Metazoa > Arthropoda > Insecta > Hymenoptera > Agaonidae > Ceratosolen > Ceratosolen corneri. The sequence continues at coordinate 17,386 of JAPYYT010002006.1, forward strand.
TACCTCTGTCTTCTAGCACTTTTATGCACTTTGAAATAAACAATAGACCAGTTGCATCAATCACATTTTCGTCTGGCTTTGCTAATGGACCTTGTAAAGCAGGAACCTACAACAATTAATAATTGATTATAATCTCTTAAGAAAAATATATTAAAATATTTATTATGTCTTACGGGTTCTCGTCCATCCATTGCGTCCATCCAAGCCTTTCTATCATTTTCCGATAAAGCTTGAAATGTATACACAATGCCAGTCCTGAAAATTTATCATAATTTCAATATTTAAAAGTGATTTTTTCAATTGAAATTTCCTTACATTAGTACTTTTCATTATTTCACATTTTTCCATGTTAATGTTATTAACACTTTTGTTCACCAGTATTTTTAAGTAATTAGAAACAACATATTTTTAAATTACATCGCAATAGAAATGTCTACTTAGGAAAATAAATGTTAAAAAATAGATATTATCGTAGGAAAATTTTTTGAGTTTAACTCGGTAACTAACCTTCCAACAGCAGTTATATCAAAACAAAATCTTTTCTCTATTGACTCGGACATACGTCGAACACAGGATGCCAAAGTAAAAGTATCTTTACTGCTCTATTAAGGACAAAATAAATGATTGTTAGTTCACTATAGGCATGCTTTTAAAAACAAATTGATTTGGTGCAAGGTCGTTAAACTTACAAATTTGCCTGTGAGCTGATTATAAGGTATCATAGTAAATTCCTTTTTATCTTTCTGATATGTGCAATATTGTTTTGTCCAAGTGGTTCCAAAAGCCTCTGAAAAAATAGTTCGCGATATGCTTTGGCTACTTTACGTACTTAACTGATCTACCATTAATTATTATATTTTTTAATTTCTATGTTCTTTGTAAATTAATTGTAAATTGGAAGGAAAATAAAAAAAAAAAAAACAACAAAAAACAACAACACTATGTGCAAAATAGAGTTGCAAACTAAATTTCGTGAGATTGGAATAAGAAAAATACATTGAAAGTGTGGTGGTTAAAAACACAAACGTTCAACATAGACGAAAAATGTGAATCAAGATAATTTAAGAAAAAAACTTACTCTTCTCCATAAGAAACAAGTAGCCTTCTCTACTGTAGAGCTTATTGGGGCCGCTTTCGATGGCAGACTAAAAAATAACACAAAAGACTTGTATACTATGTAAAATCAATAATAATCAATTTTTAATATTAAATTTTGTTTAACAATTACACCAATGAATATCAAAATTTATTATTATACCAATAATGTCTATTTCTTTGATTTTAAAAACTTAACGATACAAATTTAGCAATAAAATGTACGACATGAACACAAAAATCAATTTACATACCTTCTTTACGTCCTTCATTTTATTCATAAGAGACTCTGTTTTATCCCGCGTAGCATCGAAATTCTCTCTAGTCTTATAAAACACACACACACGCAAAATTAAAAATTAGTTGTAAGTAAATAAGCGAGCAGTTATATATTAGCAAAAATAAAATTAGTTTAAGTTTCAATTAATAATGTATTACGTACTTGAAATAATTATTCATTTTTATGAGCTCAATTGTATAAACACAAATTTTAGAGTGAAAAGCATTTAAAATAGTATTTTAATGTACATGACAATATGCTCCTAAAATTTATTTATCAAATATTTGTGTTTACTGAATTTTTAAGTTAAAAGCTTTTACTTAAAAGCTTTCTTCTTTTAAATCCAACACCATAAATTATTTTGTAAAATAAATGCAGCTTACTTAAATGAGACAAAGCTTTCCTTGTAATTTTAAATAAATGAATTTTAGTGCCTACAAGTAGTTACACAAGAAAAACATTGTAACGTAAATCAACCAACCTTCTGTATCTTGAGTTGTAGTTCAGTCATATAAGGTTTGAAATCTTTGGCGACTTCGTGACCTTGATGATAAAACGTGAGCCAACCAAACATAAAACCCAATAACTAAAATGAAGCAGTAAATTTATTGTTTCATATTTATAATTATATCTCTATTCTGTAATATGCGCTATAAATGAGAACTACTTACTGTTTCAACAAATTCAAACTTTTTACGCTCTTGAACCTCTTGTAATAGAAAAACGTATTCTAAGCTTGCTTGACAAAAATGCCTTTCGGCCATGTCCAATGTCGCATCCGCCTATTAACAAAATAATTTAACAAACAGTTTTATGAATAAACATATTATAATCATAAGTAGTGCCGACAAATTACAATTTTAAAGAAAAAATGTCGGTATTGAAAATTTTTTAACAACAAAAACACGATGAATCTACAAATTCATTACCAATTACATGTGATTAGTACCTACTTCTTTTGAGAGTATAGAGTATCTTCAGATATAAATAACATACCTCTTGAAGAACATTGTCTTGCTTCTTAGTAGAAAGGTTCAAGTAACGCTCTTGACTTTGGCAAAATTTAACTGTTTGCTTCTCAAATTTCTTTTTGCCCTCCTAAAAATCATAATTTCTATTAACATTATGATTTTTACACTCTCTTTATATATATATATATATATATATATATCTAATTCAAATATCAATACAAATGAATGACGTACCTTTACTCCACCTATATGCGTTTTTCTAAATTTTTCTAAGGGCAGTATAATTTGATCGTATGCGCGCTCCAACTGCAAGAAGATATTATTTTATATTGTTCTATTGACATTATCAAAAAAATCAATAAATCGTATTTAAAATAAAGTGTAAGATTAAAATGTTCATGTATAGCTCAATAAAAGAAATAAACAAACAATTTTGCTATTTGTTATTAATCCAACTAGTAATATTATCTACTAATCACTCTATAAAGAATAGAATTATGAAGTCAAAATGTAAAAATGTATTTTTACTGAGCTCCAAACATACATTCATAAAAACAACTTAGTCTAAACAAAATGAAAGCATTATAAGCTATTTATATTCTATTTTCAAATATGCCTATCATTTAATCAATCAATTATCCTCAAATCAGATCAAACAAAATTAAAATATACGAAATTTATATTCTATTTTCATTCAAAATATATCTATTATTCTACAGTCTAAATTTGTTATATAATTATTGTACAAATCCTGAACAATAGAATAACCAAAGCTGAAAACTATACATAGGCAATAAAAAATTCACTCATGTAGAAAGTGTAGATTTTTATAATAATATATTACTTATATTACAATAATTGACAAGTACTCAAATACCAAATGAAGAAAATACTACAAACTATCTAATGTTTTGTACATAAGAATAACATATATGCCATAGATTTTTTAAAAATCTATAATTGCTACATTAAGATGTAAAAAATTAGTTTACAATTTCAAAATATAAATTTGCGAGTATTTACTTTATAGTATTTTCTTTAAATTTACCATATTATGAGGAATTAATAAGTTATTTCTACTTGTACAAGAATTTGAGTAAGAGTGTTATTTGAAAAGTTAGATTAATTAAAAACATGTGACAAAGAAACTTGTGTTCTGTGAGAGAAACAACATTTAGAAATACTAAAAGAAATCATTTTTGTTACCATACTCTTATCATTCGTGAAATAGAATGAAATTTAATTGATAAGCATTTGAGTGTTGTGAGTTTATTTGTTGTAATTATTAAATACAGAAAAATTACAGCGTTGCTAATGTGCTAAGTTTGTGCATACCATGCGATCACGCTCGTCTTCGATCAACGCAATGAGTTTACCAAATTCCTTCAGGCTTTGGGATATGTGTGTTTCATCTTCAGTTTGTGTTTCACCAATACATTCAAAACTAAAGTTCTGTAATGTCTTCGAGAATGCCCTCTGAGCTCGGGACAGATCTGCAACATAGTGCATTTTGTAATATAAATTTGATGTTTGCACTATAAATTTGACAAAGAACTCAAAATCACAGAGCTCAAGATCACTATCAGAGACTTAAAATTGATTTTTGTTTAAAAAGTAATTGTAAAATAATTTGAATTTAAATAATGCATCCCAAACAATGTGTCTTAATAAACAAGATAATTGCACTCTGCTCGGTGTTTATTAAGTAATTTAACTAGATAAAATTTTTATCTACGCGTATATGTAATATTTTCAATAACATTAGTTTGACTAATTAGAAAGCAATTTAATCATTATAAATAAGATAATAATATGATGTATCATAATAATGTGCTTCACTCTTGAGCTATTTTAATTGATGCAATTATTAAATGATATGATCCTGCAATTCATTTAAATAATTATAAATCAATCGTCAATTATATAAATATGATGTAAAGAAATAAAAATTATCATTGTGGTGTTTTGAAAAAACATGAATCAAAACTTATCAAAATCATATCTCATAAAATATATTTCATTACAAACACTTATAAAATTTTCAAACACAAAAATTTAATGATTATAAGCGATAAGCAAATTCAAAACCTATTACTTTATAATTGTTTAATGTTTATAATTTAATAAATTACATTATATGCCATTTTCACTGAAATTCTCATAAAATATAAGAAACTTGTGTTAATTAATATAAATTATTACAATCAATGTCATCTAGATTTCCAATACTTTTGTATTTTTTGAATCTTTGCAATAATTTAGTGAAATCTTTGCGTAATAATTGATAATTGACATTAAATAACAGAAATACAGGAAGCCATGGTATTTAATATCTGAGTAAGTCGAATCAAGCATAAACGCATAGCATAGGCGAAAACCAGTAAGAGTTTTTCACTTGCTATTGATAATTAGACCTTATAATTGACATTAATCAGTAAAGCTTGTATCGTGAGATGTTATCTAATAGAGCTTGTATGCACAGGTATGACTGAAAGCATTAATGCAAAATAGAAGGAAATCTCTCGATGAACATGACCCTCCACCTTGCATTAGCAGAAACACGAAGAAAAGAATAGCCACCTGCAGCTCGTAAGACAAGCTAAGTAAAAAAAATAGAGAGGGAGAGAGTATAAGTAGGATAAATAGATGCATAAAGAGACAATTTCACCATATATCTTTCGAAAATCCGCTTGTCTCGAATATTTAAATTGCGATTAATTAACGAATGCGTTCAACGTAAAAATTGGATGACTCTTACAAGAGAGTAAAATAATAGAAGGGAGAGGAGGGAGCAGTATAAACACACACACACAATCGAAAACCCCCGTATTCTCACTCTCTCACTCCCGCTCTTTTTCCTCGCCCCTCTCCCTTTCTATATTACATTCGCATACATGCGCACGCACGTAAGCGCACGCGCGCGCGCGCACATAAATATGTATATATATATATATATATATACGCATATACATATACATATACATATATGTATATATATGGGCGCGCGCGCGCGCGCGCGTGCATATTGCATCAATTATACGCACCCCTAATGTGTGTAACGTGTTCCCCGTGTGTATGTGGGAGGGAGTGCGCGCACGCGCGCATGTGAGTATGTATGCAGATATAGATTTAAACGTGCGCGAGTAACATGGCATTTTTATGCTTACAAACATACACTCGCGCATATTGCGCTTGTAGTGTAAGCGTGCGTTCGTGGGTGCGATGCGTTTGAATTTTGACAACTGTGCAAGGAAGAAAGAGGACACGTACTTTTCGCAGCTGAGAGCAAATCCTTGACCTCCTTGATAAGGCGCTTAATCTGCTGGCTGGTTTTCTCTAGCTCCCGCTCGTGATAGTGGAGATTCTCGCGGAAATAGGGGCTGTCCGTGAGGCAATCCGTGAACTCGAGCGGCTTCAGACCAACACCCATGTTACCTCCTCAATCTGTAAATTTGATTGCGCCTCGTCGCGGCAGCGACCACAGCAGCACAGCAGAGCAGCGCCTACAACTCTTCCTCCTGTGCCACTCATTTAAGCGCGGCCTCGCGCGCGAACTTCACACACCCTTTTATTTTGCTTCTCTCGCTCTCTCTCTCTCTCTCTCTCTCTCTCTCTCTCTCTCTCTCTCTCTCTCTAGCTTGACTGATCCCGATTTAAGTGCTGCTGCCACTGCCACTGCCACTGCCACTGCCTTTGCTGCTGCTGCTGCTATTACTACCGCCGCTATCGCTACTGCTGCTGCTCCTATCACTCGGCGCTACTTTTCCCAAATGCACGTGCATTAGCAGCGACTATTTCTTTTTCTTTCTTCTTGCTCCTCTCGCGCGCACTACGCGACGCACACTCGCTCCTACGCACACACGCACCCAAGTGACAACCGCACGAAGCACGCACCGATCGTACACAGAGGCTTTCACAGACACTTTCTAGTGTTCGTGTGTGCCTCTCTACAATGACGTTTAGCCTCTCGCGGTGACGACGCGCACGTAACGACGATACGCGATGGGTGCGCGCGGCCAGCAGCTTCTCTCCGCTTTATGCCTTACCGAAGAATCCCCGTGCTCCTTCTTTCCTTCACTTGCTAAACATATTTTGCCCTACGATGCTCCACCTTCTCCTTCTTACTTCTCCTTCTTACTCCACCACCACCACCTCCTCCTCCGCCGCCGACACCTCCTCACTCCTCCCTCCTCCCCCCTCTTCCTCTGCCGCCTCTTCGGCTTCTTTCTCCTTTTCCACCGCGCTTCGTTTGCAATAACTTGCGGGCGCGCGTATATCCGTCTCCTTTCCTTGCGCTAACTCCTCGACAGAAGCACACGAAGCGAGCACACCGCGCAGCCAAACACACAGCCCCGCTTACTTATTCACTCTACTTTTCGATATGCCAGCACCCGTCACTTGCGACCCGTCGCGACTCCTTTTGTGATGTACGTGAAAAACTAATGTGACTGGTACAGCAGGAAGCTTTGCACTATACTCGTCGTCATCCGCGTCGTGGTTGTTATTGTTATCATTGTCATTGTTGTTGTCGTTGTCGTCGTCGTCGTCGTCGTCGTCGTCGTTGCAGTCGTTGTTGACGTCGTCGTCGTTGTCGACGTCGTCGTCGTCGTCGCTGTTGATGTTATCGTCGCAGAACAGACCTAAGCGAATGCGATTCTGGTCAATGTTGCGCGCCCGCTTACTGTCTGCCGTGCGTGCGTGCGGGCGCGCGCGCGCGTGAAATAAAGAAAGAGAGAGAGAGAACGAAATCTGAAAAATATAACTCGATTTATGGCTTCTACGTAGCGTACGTCGGTACAATTGTGTGTGTGTGTACACGATGCACCAACTGCACAACAAATGCCTATAGGAAGGAGCTCCGCATTCGAAAGTGACGGTCCTCTTACCGTTTCCAATTTTGAATCTTCCCCCACTTCGCATGCATTTTTATGAGTTTTGTATTTGAAAACGAGATATATCAATTCCTTCCAATTTCTTTGTAATTGCTCGATTTGTAATTTTCGTGCGCATACTTTTGTTATTGTACACAACATTTATGAATATTAAATGCAAAACTACATTGGTTTATAAATTCAATGAATTCCTATATGAGTTTACATATTCATGTCCTTATAGTGTACAGGAATGTATTGCAGTAAATTAGAAATTTTTTTAATCAGAATTGAAAAACATTTTCAAGCACGGGCGTGTGTGTGTGAGAAAGGTGGATGACAGAGACGGATGGCACCTGCATATTTACATTTTAGTGCATTGGAGCAGCGTACGAAGTTAAAAATGATGCCGGCCGTGTCATTTAACAATGATAAAACAAATTTAATATTCTTCCTAATTAATGAGGCGTACATTATGAACTCTCTCAATCACGAAATCTAATATTGCATTATTAAAGGTTTGAAATTCAGATGCCTCGAAAAATGCAATTATTTAGAAGGCGCGTACAGATCAATTATTCGTTGTTTAAAAGGCTTTTTTCCATTAAATACAACGATTGAAAGCTCGCATTTGGCCGCTTGGGATATAGTTGTGAGGTAGATGTTCGCTTTGGGAATGACTGGCAATTACGATTGAAAAAATATCTAAAATTGTTTTGTCACCGATCGTCAAGCGATGATACCAAGCGAACTTTACGATATAAAAGGACGGAGTCTATAATGACAATTAACGAATGAAAATAAAGATAATGCCATTTGCGCTCGTACGCATTTCAAGCAATATAAATAAATAAAGCCTTTTAACGTGAAAAATGACAAGTAAAATAATTATTTTCTTTGACTTGGTTCTATCGATAAATTATGAAGCTCGGTGCCGAAGAGCCTATCTTATCATTTAGAAGAAACAGATTATAAAGCAATGTAAAGGATGGCGTGAGGCACAAAAGAGTAATCGCTCTCAAGTTTGCGAGGTCGTTTTGCCCGATTCCGATAGCTATTTTGAGAATGCGAGGATGGTTGCTGACGACCTTAGCCTAGACGAAGGTCTCGCTTCCAATTCCAAAGCGACCTCGCCTATGTCCCGACCCTAATAACCCTCGTGAAGATGAAACTTCTCACTAATGAATCATCCTGCCGGGGGTATGAGGAGCTTGCCAAATATGCCGAGAAGCTAGAGGATTGGCAAAACATGACAGTGCTTACACACAATTAAGCATTGGGCTCAAGCCAATGGACATTATGCTCTAGTAGCACAACGACACGGATTCCTTGCAGATCATCGAACTTGTATTCAGCGCGATTGCGATTAGAACTGAGGATGAGTAACCGCTTCGGCTCTCAGTCCCTGCAGATAATTGTCGTACGACGAAAGCCTGCCATATAATGACTCTCGCAGCCAGGACGAATTCCTTCGAAATGTCAACTACGAATACTACCAATGCGTCGCAATGCAACGCTTTTCTTTGCCGAACATGCATGCGCTTGCATACGCATACGCACGTGCATACGTTGCATCAGCGTACACAAACGCATTCGGGCCTGAGGGCTTGAATGTTCAAAATCTGTGCAGCCGATGCGGAGGAAAAATCTGTAGAAATTTGAGCAAATTCGAGATTTTTTAAAATGTTAATTGGCAGGCCGAAATAATGCCACTGATATCGCGATTTTATATCATACTTTACGTAAGCGTGAAAAGGAAAGAATTTTTAAATTCCTGAATTTCTTGAAATGGGAAAACAATAAATGCATCCTCAGTAGCAGCATTAATTGTCATTCGAGATATAAAACACAATTTCACTGTAGCCTAGTCGTTCTTTTTAAGAGGAATTTCTTATTTATTCTCGTGGAAACAATTTAATTAAAATGCGATTATTTCCTAACTTTACAATGTCCTTACTCTCTTCTTCTCCGGCCAACGTTATAAATTGTAAAAATTCATTTAAACGGCTCATTCTTTAAAATTAATTTTAATTATTTATAATATATATCACGTCCATTGTATTTTCTAAATATCTCAATCTCTTGTACGTATTATTTACAGGAGTAATTTAATACTTAGATATCTTTTTCTTTTTTTTTTTATATATAAACTATTTAATTCATGGAATTGACAAAAATAATACTAGCTATCACACAATTAATATTTACGTAATGTAAATTACGAACAACATTTATTCGTTCGCATAGCATTGAAATATTCAATAATATCACAAATCAAATATATATACTGCGTGATTAATTTTAAAATAATTAATAATCACGCAACTCTAGTGCATTTCTAGTTATTATACACAGAAATACCATACAGTTAATTGTTTATACATTTTTGGTAAATAAATTCAAAATAATAAGAGCTTAATTTAGGAATAACAGATGCACCTCATATCACCTCATATGATGCATAATATGCAAATAAATGTATACGCGCGTACAATATCGACAGTAATACGAGACACAAACAAAAGATTCAAAGCATTTGGCCAAAGTTTACGCACGCATCTCTTGACATTCTTATGACGAATTCGTTTACCGTCATCCATGTTTTAGCAAACCTCAGCGTGCATCTTAAATTTGTGCAGCTCGACAAGAATCAATTTCACGGTATAGTCTCATCTATGTATATATGCTCTTTTAGCAGCGAGCATCATAACTGCCATTCGGTCTCTATATTTCCCCTTGCCTGCAATGAATATCGATGTATCGAAACTCTACACGATAGTTTCTTTCGCTACGCTAGCGTACGCGCCCACATGTATCCGTACGAGAGTACGCGCACGCGTGCGCGCGCGCGCAAGTGTGCATGTGTGTGCGTGTGTGTACGCGAGTGCACCCGTAGTGTGGTATTTGGGCAATTTTGCGTAAGTTGCCAATTACAATTTGCAGTCCACACGAGTTGCTGCGCTTGTACGTTTGGTCTGTGCTTCATTGGTTAGGGATAATGTTCGTGCATTGATGAGAATAATTGTACCGACTTTTTATCGTCTTTCCAATCCATGTTTACTATTGTAAACATATAGGGTATTAGGGAATTTATTTGTCAACGATACATATATTTCAGTTATTACTTTTATACAAACATATATTATGGCTCATGTAGATGTTATGGAGGGCTTCATTTGCCCAATTTGTATGACAGATTTTAAAACTCCGACTTTGTTGACTAAACATTTCGAGGAGTTCCACAAAGATGATCCTGAGATATTAAAATCTCTCAAAGGTTGAACTATATTGTTGATATATTTTAATAATTATTTTTATCACGCAAAATATCCTCGCTATTAAAATATAAAAGTATATTCATCGCTGTATGTAATTGCAATAGTTGTTAAGTACATAAGCTCGATTATTAAGCAGACATTTATAAATTTGGTAGATCCATCTTATACTTGAACTGATTGATTTTATACTTGAAAATTCATTATAAATATTATGATTAACATAAAAAATTAGTTTTAAGTATAAGAATATAATGATATTTATTAAATTATCTTTTCTGAATTTGTAGATTTATTTGGCAAGGCTAAAAAAAAGATTTTGAAACAAGATGGAATGTTAGATTATCCGAATCAAATTTTATCAAATAATCAAAAAACCAAGCAAGAAATAGATTGGGGTCCACAAGAAATTGGTAATTTATGTTTTAATCGTTTTTATCTATTAAAATTAATGTAATTATTATGAAGTGGGATAGAGGGGCAGGAGTAGCTCTATTGTACTTGGTTCCACATTTATTTGATTTGCTTAAAGGTGAAATTAGATCTCATACAAAATATTTCATGGAAATAAGAAATACAAGATTAGAAAGATATTCCATGGAAACTAATAAGCTTATTATAAGACTAGACAAACTTTTAAATAATTTACCAAATGACCTAGTGGAACGAAAAGGTTTTACAAATTTATTCTATATTTTAATGAATATGAATTTTTTTACGCATAGAATGACGATCATACTAACTTACAGCTCACGAGCGTGCTATTGTACCATGGGTTGATGACAAAGATGTAAGGCTGTGTCCTACTTGTGCAAAAAGTTTCAATTTGACGAGAAGAAAACATCATTGTAGATTATGCGGAGTAATGATGTGCCATGATTGTAGTATGTTTTTATCTTTAGTTGAAGCACGTAAGTATTGAAAAATCGCAAACAAAAGTACACGATTCTTTAATTATTATTTCTTACGTAGTCATGTGGAAGGAAAATTTTAAATTGAAACATACTATTTCCATTTCTAAAACTTTATTTAATAAATCCTTAAAATTTTTTATATCCATTTTTTATATCAAAGATTTGATAATTAAATCAATTTAATTGAGGTCTACTGAATACTTATGCTTTTTATTATTTTAGGTAAAATGATAAGTCCAGCATCAGTGCAAGATGATTTAGCTCTTTCCTCAATAACTGAATCTATGCGCTTTACAGATCGACTACTTCAAGCGGGAGTTGGTCTTTCTAAACTTGCAAGATCACCTTCCACCAATAGTCTAAATAGCGTTCTGTCACTAATAAGCGATTCCTCTAATAGTGAGCAGTACTTTAGAGTTTGCCAATATTGTAAAAATCTCCTCGATGCTAGAGAAAGATTAGAAGCCAGACATTTTGAGAAACCTATAGTTCACCAGTTCTATGATAAAATGCACACTCAGATCCAAGAGGCTAATCGTTTTATCGAAATATATTATAAAATGTGGAATTCGTTGAATGAAGGAGAGTCCACATATAATCTACGCGATGCACAAATGGTAAGGGGAAAGATTGCTAAAATTGGAGATAATATAGACATAATAAGTAAGAGAATATCTACGCTGGTGAGTATCAATGATGATAGTGCTGCTTCTTTGAAACAAGAATATAAATTGAATCACATGGTACGAACGACTGCAATGATTTATTTAAAAAATGAATTATTAAGAACGCCACCTGTACCAACTGTAGAACAGTATGAGGCTGTAAAGAAAGAACGACAAGAAAGAATTAAAGCAAGAATTGCATATGAGAGGCAATTAGAAGAAGAACAAATGGAAAAACAAAGGGAATCACAAAGGGAATATCAAAAAGTTTATGATCATAGTCCAAAAAGTCCTATGTCCACTTCGAATCAAGTACGATATATTTTTCTTTCTTTCTTTTTAATAATTATGTTTGATAATGGTAATAGTAATGCTTTTAAGAAGATTGGCACCCAGTAAAAAGAACGTGTGATATAATTTGATCAGAGATCGTATCCAGTACTTTATTTTTGTCAAATATATTCTCAACTGAGTGTATTGATTTTTTTATTAGAATAATTTGCATATCATAATTGCAGCGGGAATTGCATGAGATAAACATGATATCCTTTAATTGTTAAATGATTTTTCTTTGGATATCACAGGATATAATGTTATTATTTTTATTAATTATTATTTGTAATGAAATCAGTTTTAATAGTAAGAATTGTTTCAACTATCAGTTTCAATACCTTCATATTTTTTTTGTAAAAAAAACCTGCAAAAGAATGACAATTACTTCCAAAAAATCGTATAAATACATTCCATTTTTATAATAACCTTAGTAAAGTCGTTCTTATATTATAATTGCAATATAAAATTGAATAGTTGCAGTATATTATGCATTATCAAAAAACTTAAATAAATTTGAATTTATTCAAAATATATAGATAAAATTTAAAAATTTAAACATTCTATATTTTAACAACTTGTTATTTTACACATTTATTTGTTCTTTTTTAATTCATAATTTATATCGAATATATTAAAAATAGAGAATGAAATCAGTAAATTTTATTTCGTAAAAAAAAATTATCAAAATATATTATATTTAAGGTGGTTTTGGATCAATCTCAAGGTTGGGGTACATCAGGTCGTCCTGGAGGGAATATAATTATATCATCCACTTCGATGGATCCATTTGTAGAACAAATGAGTAATCTTCGATTTTACATAAAGCAAGCAAGAGAAGAATGTAAATTCGATGAAGTTGCTGCTTTGGAAAAAAATTTAAAGGAACTTCAAAGTGCCTACTTTGTAATGCAACAAAATGATAATAGTTAATTAATATTTTGCATCTAAAGTAAACAAATTAATTTTACTGTGATATACATGACTAAGATTTATCAAAACTTTAACATTTAGAAAAGAAAAAGTTTAATGCAGAAGTATATTCATTTAAATTAATATTTAAAAATATTATTTTAAAAAATTATATTTACATTTTTTTAATGTGATTATCTTAAGTTTTAAATATTTACACAATATGTTGAGCATTAATATATTATACAATAAATATAAGATATAATTATCACGTGGCACTTTTGTCTTTATTTCCATTATATTCCAGAACCATTATAGGTATAATATTTTGCGAAACATTTGGTAAATTTATGTGGTCACTTGGTATCGATGAATGAATATCTGAGGAATCTATAGATGTTGAAGGCTCTGAATTGTCAGTTATAGACGATATGATTTTACTTGAATGGAATGCATTTTCTCTTACACATAAAGGAATATCCTCTGAACGAGCCTCTTGTAATACATAGCTTTTTAACTGAAAATATATATTTTAAATTTTAACAAAATTCATCTTATAGATCCTATTTAAATTTAGAGAAGATTTAAAAATAATTTATAAAGACTTGGGAATAGAGTTTTAAAAGTTCATAAATAATATTTAAGATAATTATGAACATTGAAAAATTTATTAAATAATTGATGTAGAATTTATGTATAAACTTTGTTTATAAATTATTTATTTTCAAAGGGCATATAAAATAAATGTAGCACTATAATTTTAATCAATATAACTTAACATGTCATTATTTAAAAAAAAATCTAATCTTGAATGTTATTTCCTTAAATAAAAACTGTAGAATTTATTCAATAAATTTAACAATACATATGCCATAACAAGACTGTAAATTTTGTTAAATTATATTTTTATTATTTTTTAAATTTATTAAACGATAAAATTATGCAACCATTACAATTATTACTTAAAATAATCAGAAAATTATTGACTATATAATGTTGTAGTTATACTTAAATTTACACACACACACACATATTACCTCAGGATCATTGGTTAATTTAATATTGCTGAATTTCATTAGATCTGACATTTGGTTTGGTTGTTCTTTAATTGTTTCTTTTTCAGATACACTGAACTTCATTAAATCTGATTTATCATCGCTGAATTTAATTAAATTGTACTGATCCATATCTTTGTTGGATTTTTCATGATGGTCATCGATGATATTAATTGATTTTTCTGTAAAATTAAGTGACCACGATGTCTTTGTATCCTCTGTAAATTGACATTCGGTTTCTGAATTGTCGGCTTGATTCTTCAACAATTCTTCTAGTGCTTTATCGGATAAATCTATTTCGGCTGCCGGTCCGGTTTTAGGACGTTTAGGGGGATCACCTAAAATGTTTTCAGGTATTTATATTTTGTCTTATAAAGTAAATTGAATATCTAAATTTAAATGCTCTCAGCCAAATATTATAGAACTGAAAGCTGAATTATTTAAAATACAGATTATTTTTAATATACTTTACAATAATTTTTTAGAAAAAGTTCTCAAAGGTTTTGTAAATCTGTAAAATTTGTATAACAGCTATTGTGAAAATGATTTTGTACAATACATTGTACTGTTTTTAATTAAATTTTGCTATTTCAATGAAAAATACTTTTTAAAATATTCACTGCTAAATAGTCGGCAGCCCTGAACAGTTTAGCTTTAATTAAAAGTTCCAGCATAGAGCGACAAGTTGGTCTATTTTTATTTAGCGTACTCCATTCTGCCAGAAATATATCAGCGCCACTTCTCTGTTGTTGGCGAATTGCTTGCTCAACCATTCTATGACACAATAATTAATAGACAATCAATCGTATGTATCACATAATAAAAAAGAAATTTTGCAAACTATTAACATTTTAATTATTAATTATCTCACTAAAATAAAAGTAATGTCTTGGCGCAATCTACCTTATTGGGCTTTATTATTCCAAAAAGTTTATTAACTGTTTAAATAACTAGATTAACGGTTAGATAACTATTATTGTTAGTAATATAGTAATAAGAATGAAAAGTGTTTTTACATAAAATGTTCATTATTGAATACATAATGATTTTCGGTGGTGTCCTTTGGAACAATAGCCATCAATTTCTTCCAAGAGTCTGTTTGATTTAAGATTTGCGACAATGTACATAATTCAACAGGTTGCAATTTTCGAATTTCAGTATCTAACGTTGTCATTCTCGCAGCTATCTTAGAAATATCACTCAATACACTATTTACGAAGTTAAAAAAGTAACATTGACTTATTAAACGAACGCTGATAATTGCAGAGATATCAGCAACTGTTATGCTCTCAACAGTCGACACTCCCGAAATAATATCGCGTATTTACCTCGAATTGTTTACGTCACTTGCGCATACAATGTACTTTCTACTATTTTGTAGCCTCTGTTCCTTTCTCTATCCATCCCACTCGAGTTCCTTCCTTTTTCAATCGCTCGACTCGCAGATAATGCAAGACGTACGGCTGTCAGGGAAAAACGTTAACTTTCTGGATAAAAAATACATTGCATTTCATAACAGACATTTGGCAGTTCGAAAGATCCGCGCTTCTATCTTGCAAGTCATACTCTACACTCGACAAACAAATCCCTCTTTCACTCAACGTAATCCGTAGAGGTTAGAAATCCTGCGTTGCCCACCCAAATGCTAAATACTAATTGACCGGGGGAGCATAATCCAATCAGAGAATTCGCATTGTGCATTTTAAGGACATTGGGACACCTCCTAAAGCTGTCCAATAAAAGTTTCTCAAGCCCCTCGAGCTCAATTAAGGAAATGTCTTTTGCGAGCAAAGATTTTAATTCTGTTGTTAAAATTGGTAGAGTAATGCACTGTGACATAAAACATAAGCGATGACCGTCCCTGTCGTCACTTGGATATCCCAACGAAGTCAATTACGTAAAGTGTTCGAAGTGCAGCTAAATTAATATTACCAAAACTTGTTTGTGCTTTTATTTTAATAATGGCGTAAACACCAGCGGCTTGAAATCAAGTATTGCTTAATTTATTCAATCGGGCCTTCAACAAATAATAATTTACAAGCTAATGAAGTAATTTGATGTAGAAAAAAAAAAAAAAATTATATCGATTAATATATTACGAGTATTGTTACTAATAGTAATTATATTACTACTCTTGGTAATTAAATGAGAAATAAATGTATAGTATCGATTTCGTAACGTCTAACACTGTATTTATAACACTATCCGAGTATTTAAAGTAAAGCTCCAATTTCTTATTTAACAATATATTACTTTCGTTCTATTTTTCATTCGATATTTACTCCGTAACAGCTCAATCGACGAATTTTCGTTGTTCCGCTTACAGTAAAATTTTAAAGTCCAATAAATTAAATATCTTTTATCATTATATACATTTACCTATTCTTGTATCATTAGATTTATCGAGCGATCGTGTTTATGTTTGGTCAACTTTTTACGTAAGATCTGCTTGCTGTGCATTATGTCTAATGAGCTCGATATGGTTATAATTTATTTTTATTAATTGATGACCGTTAGTATGGCATACCTCGATTTTTAAATTAATAACACGAAACTTAAGAAGGAACTTTATTTTCGAATAAAATCACTCATTTTTATTGAATTTTAATATGGAAGGCAAATCTTTAAACAATAAAATAGGAAGTTGAAAATTACCATGAAGAGGTAATTTTGCTTACCTTCGCTTCTTTCTCAGAAACTCAGATGGACTTTGTAGTTTAGAAAATGATTTGACTTTAATTATATTTCAGATGCGAACAGTGTGAAAAATCACTTGTTAAAAGGTAAGATTATAAAGCTTTTCACGCGTAAATATGTATATAATACTTTATAACTGCAATAATATTGTAGATTATAAAATTTTGAAACACCCTCGTACTAATAATTAAGAAAAATATTTTTACAATTTTTTATATTCCTTAATATGAGCATTTTTTTTTTTTATATTTTTATCTTGAATTCTTACTTTTACCTTGAAATCAATGATATATTCCATGCCAATGAATCTTTATTCTAGATTAATGCCACGCAAAATCTTCTTAGTTTTTTACCGACGCTTAAATATCAGAAAACAACTTACGGTTGTTTATCTTAGAATTTACGGAAGTTAGAGTTTGTATTATATATAATTAATTTTACTTAAAATACAATTTCCAAACTATTATCTTAATAAAAATCTCATAAAAATTATTGGTTGTAGAAATTACTCGATTTGATTGGTTTAACAATAACAGTATAAAAAATCTAAAAGTATTTGTTATTCTATTTTATAAAACTCATTGTGCGTTAGCATAACATGTTTTGGTAATTAGTTTTTAGTGTGATAAGCAATAAGATAAGAATATAACGTAATAATTTAAAACGTCGTTAGAAAAGTCCAATTTGCACTTTATGTAATATCAAAAGTAACATTAGACTTGTTGGTGAGAATAATGTAAAACAATGTAAAAATGACTAGATAAATAAATATATTTAGACATTGCACCATATGCTTTATTGTAAAATTGCTGAATTACAATTCATAAGGATGCGGAAACCTGTACTTTTCAAACGCTGCTAAATACAATTCCATAAATAATAGTTTTCCGATCGTTTTAACAATTGAGATCACTCTATTCATCAGTAGGATTATTAGTATAAAGTATTGGTGAATAAAATACACAGATTTCATTAATATTGTTAGTTTAAATTTCAATATGCGCCACTTATAACAAATAATGCGAGAATCTTTTTTACAATCACAGATTCAATAGCTTATAATGATCATTTTAATGATTTGATATCGAATTATTGGTCTTATTAAAAGCTTTTAAAATGTCTTTCTTACAATGTTATTAACTGTATTTCTTACCAACTTAAAGTATTTCTTACCAACTTAAAGGATACTGTCGTTAAATAAATTAAATAACAATTGCACAAATCAATGTGGCTAAATGTGAAAGAAAAAAAAATTTGTAGAAAAATTACAATGACTATTGGGTGATAATACAAATAGTTGGTCAGTTTCTATCAAACAGTCATTCTTCTTTTATCCAATAATATAGCATCAATGTTTATAGAATATTTATACAGTAATGCTTGAAAATATGCGTATTTTCACTTTTTTCGATAATTTTTACAATTACTGTTAGGTAATAATGGATGAATAATATTAAAACATTCATTTTTTTTATTATGACATTTTTTTCCCCATAAAATAATACTTATCTTTGAAACAATAAATTTGAAAAATATAATACATCGAATGAATAATTTTTATTACTTCAAAATCAATTGGAATGACATATTTCCGAATGAATAGGCTTTTATGCAGTGCTTGAAATTTTTCACACACTCTTGGCATCGTTAATGAAATCATTAATGAACTGAATTTCGTCTTGATGAACTCCTTTCATTACTTTACTTCACTACAGCCAATTATAATTTTGCGTACAAAGTTTTACGGCGCTCGAGAACAATTATTTACGAATTATCAATCGTTATTACGATGGGCGCGCTGAAAATATAAAATTTCGTTTAATGCATCACTTACGAAGTGCATTGGTATCGTTGAAAAATATAAATTATGCGCTAAAGTTGAAGTGAGAAAGAAAAGGCAAGAAATATTATTGAAATTAACCGGGCATAAAATTGAGAAGGCAGACAAGAATTTTGCAAGAGAATAAAGCTTAAAGCATTGAGCAAAGAAAGCATTGATAATAAAGCTGACCTTTCAAGGCAATCGAATATTTTCAAATGTCCATGGCCTAACCCGACGAAGGGTTGTTCGTGACTTCCGTCGTCGTGCTGGTCGAATCCGTTTGAGGTTTCTCCTGCAGCTCCAGCCACGGCATTCGCTTCTGCAGCTCCAATCTGCAATTTACGCCAAATCACATTGTTTCAAATTACCCCCAAGTGACTTATAACAATATAAGATGACTCTTGCTTCATCCTCAACTCGACTTTCTAGTTGTAAAAATATAGTGCAAATAAATATCTTATAACTACCGAGCGATCGACACTTATTGCCATGACATCGGTAGCATCAAGTAATGGCCGTCCATCGATTCACCGTTATGCACTAGCAGCATATATTGCAGCTTTATAATAATGAAAAGTGCTAGTTGACGTTAATTACGAATGAGCTAATATTAAAAGTGACTGCTCATATATTAATCTCTAAAAAGCCGTTTTTATTCCATTTTCGTATGTGGAAAAATTGCTGTCGAGGTAATTCATCCTCGGCAATTCAATATTCCTCTTTGCCCGTGCATCGCTCCCTAATCGGTGCCGTAATTCATAAGAGCGGCTGCTTTTACATAAGTGCACAAAAAAAAGCTTCACAATTGCTCCTCGTCGGGCATTATAACTACTGCCAGCCACAGGTACAATAAATTATTGGCCATTGAGTAATTAATCAATTATAGCTCTCAGCTTATCGAACCGAGTTGAGTAACTCAAACCGAGAGAGATAGGCTTCGATGTGTCAAATCGAATAAATCAGGACTACGGGAAAGTTGGCATCGATTAAGGATGAAGCAGCAGTGAGTCACTCTTTAGGCGCCGTAGGACGAAAGCCACGAGTGGCGAGGCCATCGATTAATGTCGCGGCGACAGATAAATCACTGCCGGTCACCTGTATCTCGGATGGCTGATCGCATAGACGTAGGGATCTAAGCAGGCGACGGTCTTGCAAGCGCAGGCCGGGATCATGGTGACTCCGGGTGTGAGGAGCGACTTGTTGCCGAAAGCTCCGATCAGCGACATGATGCCGTAAGGGGTCCAGGCGGCGACGAAGAGGAAGCAGATGGTGATGGCCGCCTGGAACACGGAGGAAACAAGATCGGAGCGGTAACTTCTTGGGCATGCGCGTAAGTCAGCGTGCCCCGTCGTAAGCCGAAATTGCCGCATTGTTATCTAGCGGTCGGCCTGGTTTCTCGTATGAAGGATGCGACTGACCTTAGCGATACGGACCTCGGCCGATTGGGTCTGTTGGCCCTGGTTGCTCCTCAGGCTCTCGACGTTCATCTTCTTCGCTTGCTCGCGCAGCGCCTTCTCGTGGTTCATGACGTGGCCGACGATCTGGCTGTAGAAGTAGATGATCATGATCATGGGGATGGCGTAGGAGAAGGTGAAGATCGTCCCAACGAAGTAGCGCGTCTCATTGGAGTCGGTGAGGTAGTCGAAGGAGCAGCTAGTGAGGAAGCCCTCGGGCACGAAGCGGGACCAGACGTTCATTAGGGGCATGAGGCCCCAAGGAAGTACGTACATCCAGATGAGGGCGATGAATAGCATGACCTGGCCTCGGGACAGTTTGCCATCCAGGGGACGGGCGATCGTGCTAAGGCATTCGTTTGTTTTTTGCGTCAGGTGCGACGATCGCGAGACTTTTCGAACATTGTTTTAGAGTTGTGGTTAATGCACGACATTTCTGAAATGCGTGGGTGGGGCTCGAGAGTTATTGGCGAGCAATGCAGAGAAATTATTTGCAGTTAGCGTCGAGACATTTCGACATTGACACGATTTGTTCTGTAGCGAATGGGGCAGACAATCGTCTCGCGATTATGCAGGCCCACGGGATCTTCAATTGCCGAGCCTCAGGGATAAATAATTGCAATTCTTATGTTAATTTGGCTAATATTGTCATGGGCCGTTAACACAAGCGATGGATAATCTACGAAATTCAAAATGTGCATCGGCATTACTCGACCGCGACTCGAGTCTTCGTTCAATTTGTTTCTCCTTTCGTTATTTCTGTTCAAAATGCTATATAACAATTGCCTGACGCGCTCTATTAATGCAAATGCACTGTGTCGCTTATCGATTCCAGTCACTTCAGTCAAATAATTAGATTGAAAATATTTTGCCCATTAAAGCTTTACATTGGTTTGCAGATTTCAGGAAGGATTCAGGTAGGAGAAAGCACAACATTGATTGGCTAGCGACATAACAAATACAACGCCTCAGAACTTCGCCTCAAAAATCAATTATCGTAGCAGTATTTTTATCAATGCACTTCAAATTCAAACTCCGAATTGCAGGCAAGTAATTGATTCATTCGTCCATGGTATCAATCATGGTAAGAGAATAATTATGAGAGACTTGGCATAATTGGTCCTGTAGCGTTTATAAATAGATTGGACGAAGCTACTCACCTGTAACGATCATAAGAGATTGCTGCATTGGTCATGGCAGCTCCTATACCACTTAGCGAGCCAATAAACGCGAATATTTGACATCCCAGGTGTCCCAGGGCATAGCCCGTATTGAACGAGTTGTAGATGAAAATCGGTGTCTTTATCATCATCATAAAATCGCAAATTGCCAGGTTGACAACGAACATGTTGGACGGCGTCCTTAATGATTTTGCCCTATGTTGATCGACAGATATAAACTTTAATGTACCGTGTGTTGTGAATCCTTGTGCAGGCATTCGTCACTATTATCTGCATCGTTAGAAGAACGATTAAAAGACATTGGCATTGAAGTGGAATTTATTTTTGGTTGCTTGCGCACCAAGTGGAATATATAATGCATCGATTGGCGAAGCTTACATTAGCCGTTCTTTAAAGTATGAATCCGCATATACTGAAATTGGGATTCTGATGCAGAGTTAAGTAACTGATTTATGTTGAATTTAATGCACCCGCGTTAACATGATATTTGAGAGAGATCGCGAACAATCGTATATTTTTCACATATTTCTGTTGGCTATAATTTCGCAGCTCTACAATGGATTTTTCTTAAAAATAACCTTATTTTATTATTTTTCTTTTCTTCTTTTTTATTCCTTTCTGCGAGGAAGTAAACGTTCGTTTGTTTTCTTGCCACGAGAATGCGCTCGTTGGATGGTAATGAGAGGATTTTTTGAAACATTTGCGTTTTCCTAGGCGCGAAAGAGTATGCTAAATATTTTGAGCAGCGCCCCGTTTTCGGCAACGCGTACCGATTGCAACCCGATTGCTAAAAACTTATTACATAAAGGGAGCACAATTTCGGTAAATTTTTATAACGAATAGCAAGCCAAGCCATTACTAATCGTGAAACAAGATAAATCACTTGGACTTTGCGAACCCTCTTGGAGGCGCGCGTACAGCTACGCGCTGAAACGCATTAACGACTGATTGAACGAGGCCAGTTTTCACAAGATACTTACCGATATAATACAACCTACTTGGATCTACTTTGACAACACATCGATAGCTGCTAATTAGGGGCTCGATTGCCATTAAATTATTTAATCGTTCATTCAAATTGATTGTTGATCCAAGTTCGGTTATTGCGGTACCCAAGTCGAGCGGATGGGCACCGAGACACGAGGCATCCTCCGCGTTACCGACGCAAAATTCTATCAAGGATACCAAATTGGAAATCTCGCGACTCGCCTCCAAAGATAATCGGCGGGCGCGCACTTGCAAGCATCACCTGGCCGCACCGAGATCCGCACTCACTTACGAGCAGAATATCCAGATGACGATACCATTGCCAAGGAGGGCGACGAACGTGAAGAGGATGTAGAGGAGCGCGAGTAGATAGTGCAACGAGGGGTTGGGCTCGGAGTAAGAGAGCCAGTGCTCCGGTATGTGAACGAGCTCCTCGGGTGGCACGTTCCAGCCTAGGAGCCTGGGCCCGCCTACGGGTTGGATCCGCGCCTCCCAATTGGCGGTGCCATTCCAGTTAAGCTCCGGCATGATCGCACCCTCGACATCGAGCTCGGCCAAGCCTCCGCGCGCCCTTTTATACCCTCGCTTAGATCATCGCTGGAAGGGATGAGGACTCGGGCTCCGAAGCCCTTAATTCGTCCATGCAACTACGGGGCTTCCGGGCGGATTAGCCGGGCTGTGGGGGATAATCTTGCGAGCGCTTGGTCAGCGAATAATCTTCTCAAAGTCAAATCCATTGTCAGGGTTCTGGAATGCGCGTGACATGTTTCGCGGGGCTAAGGAATCCGAGTCCTTCGAACGCTTCGTGAATTCACCCATGAGAAATTCTTTGGCGCGAGCGAGAGCTCGCATCGGTGACTCCGATCTTAATTCATTGCGGGGGGGGGGGTTACATTGGCCGTGCGAGGGACTGTAAATTATTTACGCTTAATTTATACTCGATTGCGATGTTCATGCTAGACGAAAGTCAAGCCAGCTAACCGATGATTATTTCTTTCAAGTAAGTCAACAATGGAATATTGGCGAGCAATTTCACAAAAACATGACAGATTATTGTTGCATTTATAAGTAGGAATACGAATATATAATATGGCTACTGCCACATACTAATACAGTCCTCGAAATTCATACCATTTCAAGAGAAAGCAATTGCTATAATATATTGATATAGGCGTAATAAAATCACAAAAGTACATGAAATTGATATTTTTGTAAAATTCATTTATTTTCCTTTTCTACAATCTATATAAAGACGATAAAAAAAAACACCAATAACAATAGAAAATACACTCGGACACTTTAAATATGCGTATAAAATTTAATTATTTGTATAAAACAAAGGAACGCATTTTCCACATTTGCTATAATTCAAGGCTGTAGAATCTAGTCAGTTTATGCATATAGATGACTCGCATAACAGATAGCTTAGTTTGACATATTAATTCGTGTTTATTGAAAATGACTTGCCGATGACTGTGGTATTTCTCAACAAATAAATATATATATATATATATATATATATATATATATACATTTTATTACGTTTCACGGTGTTGGCGTTGGTATACACGATTTGATAAGAAAAATGAAATTTCGTTATAATGGAGGACATACCACCAATATTTTTAGTTACTTAACAATTATTAACCTAATAAGTACATTAAAAGCTAATGTTAACAACAAACCTCACAGTCATATAATACATATTTATTAATAACAAATTTGTTTAAAAATTTCTTTTTCATGTTTACGAATGTTTATTTCATCGTGTTCTTTTTAAATTTGAAGCTTTACAAAACTTAGGAGCTTCAAATAAACCTTTGATTGTATTTTACAAAAAATCAAAATTACAATTAAATTTGATAACTAAAGAAAGTAACAATCATATAAAGAATTTCTAGAATGCGTATACATTGAAAAAGCATTGCCTTTTTGTGGGCACAAACCTTGGCTCTTTACGGATCTCTTACATTCCATGGTTCAACAGGATTTCTGCATATGCTTGTATTCTTATTACGGCGTACATTAAAACTCAAATGCAAACATTGCCACAATACAATTTCACGTCTCTAATATTTTTCTTGCAAAGTCTATTTATTCATCGAATAATTCTTTCAATCGTTTAAATTGTTTTGAAATACATACGACTCCAAATTAACTAAATAGACTAGCTACACACCATTCCTCTTCCTCCATAAGCTCGTAATTTTTTATAAAAATATACTCTCTTCTATTATAATGTTACACCAAAATTAATATAAAAGATATATTAAAGTTAATAAGAACAAGTGCAATTGGTAGCAAGGCAATAAGCGTCAATAATGTCATTTAGCCGCTAATTTAGTCATCCATCATCACATCGGTAATATAGCACGGCTGTCCCATTTAATGCGACCATACAATGTCAAGCCCATTCGAATAAAAAATGCACATAAACTTGATTGCGAAAAGAACATCCGTCGCGAAAATGGAGCATGTCGAGCTCGATTCGCGGTCAAGTAAAAGCCTCGGCCATTTTTCAGTCTACCTCCTTTTACGTAATGATATATATTTCTACAAATAGGTTTTAAACAAAAATCTGAAAATAATTACTACTGCATATCATTATTACTCCATTCTACTACTAATAACTATTTCTCTGCGTATTTTTGCGTTTACTACTACTACTACTACTACTACTGCTACTACTACTACTACTACTACTACTACTGCTACTACTATTGCCATAATACCAATACATCTATGTCTAAACGGTCTTTTCTAAACTAGCAGCCAAATAGTCTTTCAATAGTAAAACTATCGTTATTCGTATGTAACATTTAAATAATGTTTTTAATTTTAGAAATGACATAGAACTTACCTATCAGACGACTTGTAAAAATCTCTTACATCTCGAAATCCTAAATTTTCTCATTACATTAATTTTTTTTTCTTTTAACCATTATCTCGACTTTACGTTTTCTATAAAACTATTTGTCGTATAATTGCTACGCATATGTCGAAGCCTAGGTTACTTAGATCTACAGCGTCATTTAATATTTATTTCTCTTGGCCTCCATCCATGCAAGTACACGCATTGCTTGCCGTAAGTCGCAATTAAATAACGCATATTATATAGTTATAAAATTACGAAATATGTTTTTTATTGTTATATTTTCATTTGTACATGAAATTTGAATGGAATAATATTAAATCAAAGCAACACGGGGTTTAAAAAAAAAAACAACGGCTTATGTTAATCCTCCGCTTCCTACGTGGAACGTCGCTTCTGGAGTTGCTCGCATGATCTTTAATTTCTTATGTTATGCAGAAACACGATGTTTACAGTCTTATTACTTTGGCTGGAAATATTCGACAGTTTTGCATAATCGATTTGCGCTTTTAGCGCATTGCGTCGATATTTTAACCAACATATTGTATTGTAATTTTGACGAAATTTTTAAAACTTTGCGTGCAGTCACAACGTTTCCTTACACGTGCAATTTCACATTATAGCCCTCACTTTTATAACATGCTTATTTGTAGAGTATATTTCATAAATCGCTGACATTTGTATCAATAATAATAATGAAATTATTCATTAAATTTTGCTCGATATTGTTTTTCAATTTTATCTAATTTAATAAAATTACTTTGCAATTAAAAAGTCTACTTTTCGTCATTGTGTGTCCAGTGAACAAAGCACGCATTAGCACTTGGTTGTCGGTTACATTATTACTAAGCGCCCCTTTCAACAAATTTATATTAAATGCACTAATTAATAAATTGCATATATATATATAGATAAAAGTTCATTTTGACAATAATGAATGAGCACTCTTAATGTATTTAATGAGCGTTGACAGAATAAGCAATCAATTAAGAAAATTACACATTCTTAAATAATCAAGAAATATTATCGATAATCATCGCAGCAAGCATCGCTTCTCTCAAATTCTGGTTTTTATACTAACATACTTTGCTGTCAATCCTCAAATACCACACATTCTTCATTACCAACAAAAGAGAATATTCCAATAGCGAGAGTAGAGCGCTCCCCCCCCCCGACGGCGCCACCCTAATTCTTTCAGTTTACTGACTTTATCGAGATTAGATCGATCCGAGAGGTTTTGCGAGCAAAATGTAAATGAACAGGAAGCCACATCAAGTACTTTACAACGCGCTTGCAATTAAACGGACACTTGATCTTTCATTGGTTTATCGTATGCCTTCGAATCACATATTATATATATATATATATCACATCTTGACGGTATAGCGCACAAAGGATTATTTGTAATTGCTATTTAATATTTTGCGTAAAATCTACCAATTTGATTTGAATGTACTCGGCGCGTTACAAAACAAGTCAATCAATTTATTTTAAGTGCCAGTAGTATCATCATTGGTATCGCGTTGAAGCGTTGAGCGGAGTTTTTTTTTCGTCAACTCCAGAAAGAATAAAAAATTATTATTATCATGCTTTTTTCAATCCTAATTTAAGCTTCCAATAGTTACGAGTTTACATAAATAAATACTTATATATATATATATATATGCATTGATTAATCTGCGATTTGAAATGAGAATCTAAATATCCTATAAAATATTAACTTTATTAACTCAATGCAATATTTGTAGATTTAATAATATTTTTTATTCTGCGTGAAATAAGAATTCCTTTGCAAATGATAGTTGAATTGAGGATAGTTCACGGATTTATAAGGATTGCAACCAAGTTAACATCTCATATGTATCACCAACCTCGTCTGTCAATTAAGAGCAACAACATTGTGCAAACACTAACGAGCAAAGAGGAAGAAGGTTCCACACCACCAACCAATTAATCTTTAAAAGCTTCTCATTGGCAGATCTATTAAACTAGCGAATCAAATAGTTAATAAACCCTACTGTCGCGACGCTCCTCACGCGAAACTTCAAATCCAAAATTTCAAAGATTTTCGGGCGTCCTCTATACTACGGAGGATAGAGGGAGTTTGGGCACATCGAAGCCAAGAGTACGGGAGCCGAGGTGATGAGCTACTCTCTACCCTGGCGTTCGGTCGAGTCGTCGACGAGGGTATGAGCCGGCAAATACTTATTTGGCTCGCTCGGGTGCTTCAGAAGAGGATTCCGGGTGGTCGACTCCCTGGGGCCGAGACTCGTGTAGCCCTCGTCGTATAGCGAGCAGTAAAAGATATTGGTTCGCAGCAGATAGTCCCAGACCTGCGGCAATACGGGGATTTATTTCAATGAGCATTCGACATTGGAGTTCTGACTTTCGCAAAAGAAACCAGTTTTATGTTGGCTTATTGTCAAGACAAGAGGATTTACTCCGTTCTCGGCGTATTCTTGCAAACGGACTTTTTTGGCATAAGCTTAGATGACTTGCAGCTCTTTGGCTTATGAGGGGCGCAATTGTTTATTTACCAAGAAAATTTGAGCACTGTTTGTTCATAAATGAGTGGCTAAGAGAAAGTTTAATTTTGGGATTTACAGCCAAAGTCGTACCTCCTCAGCCACCACAGTGGTCGCTCTTATTATTTTATTATGTTTATAATATAATTATAATATCTTTTCATATTAGCAGTTAGTTATTTAAAGACTTTTATATAGAGCTTAAAGTCAATCAACTTATGCGATAAACATTCTATGAAGTAGAACGAACTCTACGAAGTGTTTGCTCATATAACGCAATTTGATATAAAAATCTATTCGCATGCAGATAATATTGTGTTATTTGCTTGGTTTTTAAATAAATAAGTTTTTAAATAATTGGCAGACATTAATATTTCAATTTAATGTAGTATTTTTCTCTCGATTCACTCGTCTTTTAAATGTTCTCGTTTTTTTTTTGCATTTTTTGATCAAATTCCTATTTGTCGAGCCCTAGTTCCATATCTTATAATAATCGAGATAATAATATTCACATAATATTGACAACTTTTCAGAATCGATTACGTACACTTTATGTCTTATATTAAATGTCTATCTAAGAAAAATGTTTATTTAAAAAGAATGCTTATTTGAAATCACAATTTATTGATTTTTCAAGTAATCGTATGTTTTTTATAGAAAAAAAGTACAAGTATGATAATATAGTATTTTTTTTGTATTGGATAAGCATGAATTGTTTATTATTGTCCATTGATTACAAATATCGTTTATATATATATATATATATATATATATATATATATATATTTAATAATTCGATTTATCGTATAGATATAAAATGAAATTGTCTCAATTTTATTTATATCAATTATCGTAGGCATTATTTAAGTGGTTTAGAATGAAATTTAATTTAAATTACTTTTGTTGTATAATGAATAATACTCGCAGATCATCGCGTTACTACTGCAATACTGCAAAGCTTTAAAATTAGTGTTACGAGGAATAAAGAATTAGTGGAACATGAGCAGTCGCAGGTATTTTTTTCTCTCTCTTTTTGCCTTTATATGTAAAAGTCCAACGCGTCGAGGTTTAAAAATTAATTCTTACAGCACGACTAATACAGCAAGTGGAAGTAATAAAGGGGGTTAAAACAGTAATATGTTTAATGAGACAATAACGAGCCAACAAAACTGCCAAGAATATTACATTTGATTTATGTCTCGCAATATCGTATATTAAATTAGGCATAAATTTCAAGCATTGAATTGACAATTAAAACACACGTCCATTTAGCAACAGAAGCACATCAAAGCACATAGAAAAATGCCTTTTCGCCCAATAAATAATACTTTTGCGCGCGCATGCTCTTGCTGCGCATGAACAATGTAGAATCTAAGGGTTCAGGACGTTTGTAAGAGTGAAAATTTTTTTTCAAAGAATAGGGGGTAAGCCTCGTTTTAATAACGGCCCTCGACACTCGAGGACACGAGAAGTGTACCTGTCTGTAATTCCAGTCAATGATCGGACTGACCCGCATGATCTCAGGCCAGCCGGGATCAGTCGGGGCGAACGCCTCCAGACACTGAGCCCCCGGGTCGGCCTTCCTCGTGCCCAGCAAGCAAGCCGACAGCTTCGGATACTCCTCGAGCATCGCGGCAAGAGCCTGCTTTATGGAACCGCTCTTGCGCACCAGCTTCAGTCTGTACTTGTCCGTCGTGTTCCTCACGAACTCGTCCACCTGCGATTATTATTCCCAACAAATTCCCAGAGGCTTAAAACGTCGTCTGAACTGCAGCCGTTAACATTTGACGTAGACTAGTGCTTTGCTTTTGATATAACGACACGCTCGAGTGGACATTTCGTTACCAATCTCAGTTAAGTACCAATCTCAGTTGAAATGCCACACTCGCTCCTTTAACGTTCTATTATAGGTAATTGGCTTTATGAGGGTAGTCGTAGTTCTCTATGCAATTTATTGTTTATATGTTATTGGTTGGAGTAAGGGGATGACAAGTGGGCGACCACTTTTTTTACCGTCCTCGAGCGTAAACTCGTGCGATTAAGTTGAGCATACAAACCTCGGGAAAAGCATCGCCAGTCACGTATAAACATAGAGGAGGATCGTATCCTCGTAGCTGGGCAAAGGTAACGGCCAAATGAAGAACGACAGTGCAATCCTTGCCTCCGTTAAAACTTAGAAACACTTGGTTGGCTTTGTACCTAATAAGAAATTAATGCTCTATATGCTTTGAAGGATTGTTGTTGTTTAAAATTAAACGAAATATCGAGTTGATGAGTAAATGCAGCTTGACGCACAAATAGTCGAGAATGATTTATATGTTAGAGCTTCTGACGAATCGGACCTACCATAAGCCTCATAAGGCTTACAATTTATTAATAAAGCTGTAATCGAGGCGTTTAATAGCCTCGAAGCCAATTGTTGGTATACTCTTTATGTATCAAGTGGTATGACGAACAAAAGAATATTTAAAATAAATGAAATGTTTTATATTTAATCGATGGTCAATTAATTTATATGTTTTGTATTACTTGAGCTACGCGTTAGATAAATGTAAATGTAAATTTGAAGTCGTTAGATACCAGTAGTGAAACGCCGAAACGAGATTTATTTACGCTATAATAAAAATTCTTTCAAGCGAATAGTCTTGTGTAATATTATAATGGCTACATTTCAATTCACTATACACATATATATTCGCAAATAACTATTTACGCATAAATTTTTTATTAACAAATTATGAATTGTACTAATAATAATAAATATTCGCTTGTAATATTCCAAATAATTTTAAATCAATGTAAGCTATCGATTTCAAGTCACAAGATAAGAATAGATTATTTAATCTAAAACAAGTGCATTAAAATATTCACACAATAATTTCTCAAATTCATTATACATGTATTAATAAAAAAGA
Organism: Ceratosolen corneri; assembly: GCA_030522565.1. Lineage (NCBI taxonomy): Eukaryota > Metazoa > Arthropoda > Insecta > Hymenoptera > Agaonidae > Ceratosolen > Ceratosolen corneri. Next base: position 48,207 of record JAPYYT010002006.1, read on the forward strand.
ATAATATACATAGATTAAGCATTATTACAAATTTATATTTATGAAAATTGCTTCACTACATAATTATGTATAAACTTCTTGTCCAATGGAAGTTTTATCAGCACTTTTGGTTTTCTATCTACAAACTAATTCTAAGATGGGAAAACAATATCGTACAATATTTAACTTACAACTCAACTTCTCGCACTTCAAGTATAAAAAAATATAGCTATTGACTAATAACAATTTAATGTTTATCTCTAAATTATTTATGAAATACAATCTATCGTTTACAATTCAGCAAATGTAACATTTTGTCAATTGTCCGCTTATTTTTCTTAGCAAATGGTAACACAGCAGCTACTTTGATTATTATATATACTTAGAAGTGTAAAATAAAAATATAAAATTTGAAGGAAATTTCATTACGTATGATTTTACGTATTCTATATTTTAAAATGGATATTTGCTTTTGTACAATTACAATTACCAAGTGGATGGTATACCGAAACATCAAAATAAATTAGACTACAACTATTTTTTTCTTTTTACGCATTAATTTAGGAAACCACTTATCGCAGAACACCATAAATCATAGGATGGATTTATGTTCTAAAGAAGGTGGTATATCACGTGAATTTAGCCTGCTACTTCAAAATTCAGCGAACTCCTTTAAATAAACGTCAGTAATCTTATTAAAGGATTAACAAAAGTTAATATCAATGCACAATAAATTGTGTCCAAATAAATTACGTTAAATTATGTTGCATATTGTCGTTGTTGCTGCTGCTTTTATTTAAGCGCGAGGCATAATTAGACAGTGCGTGCATTAATTGATAATGATAATCATCAACTCATGAGGCACATTAATATTTAATATCAATAGAAAACTAAAATATTATTAACAGAAAAAGCGTATTGATAGATATGCGCTTCATATATATATATAAGAAAGAAACTTTGATAAGAATGGGAGTCTAATGTTCACTGATAAGAGATCGATATGCTTGACAGAGCTTCTAACGTTTGATTTATCCAACGACACGCATCACAACAAATACATCCCCGTCTCGCAATGCCTCTTCCTCGCAATTTGTTTGTATTGTCGCAGTGACGTCTGTCCAATACCTTATTCACACAGCATCCAGTCTTCGAGTATAATGCTCCCCGTAATATCCACGAATAAATCGTCGTGCGACCGACGTGGCAGCAGCAATGCCTTTTTCTGCAGCTTGTGCAGCCCTTCACCCGCAGCCCGAAAATTCAAAGTCGCGCGAGCGCAGCCGGTGATACTCACTTGGCGTAGCACTGCTCGAGGACTGTGAGGGCGGCGTGGAGGTGGGCGGCTGGTCCGGGTCGCGCCTCCGCTGGCAGGGCCTCGAGTAGGGAGGCCTTCGCCTGGGCGAGGGCCTCGGGGCACCGCGCGACCAGGTCTAGCCGGGTCCTCGGCCTCGATCCGTGCAGCTGGGGATAGCTGCCGATGGTGACGGTGCCCCGCCAGCGCTGGGCCTCAGCCTCGAGGGGCTTCGCGAGCTCGAACTCGTCGAGCTCGACCTCGATGCTCTCGCTATGGAGGGATCCGCTGGACTCCAGGGTGGCGAGCGCCGCCTCCGCGGCCCTCCGGAAGTAGCGCGGCGAGCCGGGCAGCACGTAGACGTTGCGCGCCTTCACCAGGGCGTAGCCCGCTGCGGAGGTCAGTTAAGGAATTAACGAGGGATGGCGGAGGTGTGCTCTGCCTCATCAAAGGCTGCCGCGCTAATGCAATTGAGTTTTGGAGTGAACAGGGTGATGGTGATGGTGGCAAGCGTCAGGCCTCGTCAACGCGAGCTTTAGCCATGCTCGACTCGATGAGTAATATTTACTTTCGCATTAAACTAGCTATTAATTCTCTTTTACTATTCCTACTTTCCCATTCTTAATAGACGACCGCGGTGAGTAATGTCGCGTACAATGTGTAATGCGTGCGATCATGCTCTCGATGTACTGAGCTTTGCCAGAAAGGAAAAAGAGACGAAGGAAAAGAGATTGACTTGCCATGAATTATGTCAAATGATATCTCGGTACTCGAACTGTATCAATTGCGAGCGTGTTTTATAATTCCAGGGACTATTTAAGCGTCGAGGTATATGAAAATTGAATAATGAAAAAAGTGCAAATGAACATTTATCGATGACGGTTGAGTATTGCGATTCTTATTCTATGATTTTAATCGTTCGAAACTTCTTTATGAAATGGTTTTTTTGTATTTTATGATTATTAGCGCTCGTTACGTCTTTAATTGTTTAATTGAAATGTTTATTACGAAACTTTTATTTCTCGATTGCGAGTCCGTTTAATTGAAAGTTCGGACATTTGAACGGTAGACTGTGAATATATGAAAAATAATGGCCTAATCTTCAATTAAATTCTTTTGTAGTACTTTATAGTATTTTACTTTTGTAGTAATTTCTTTTGTAGTATAGTAAGCAAATCAATCTCTTTAATAAATATTTGCTAATCGATTAGAGAAGCGTCAACCGTTTGGTTGGCAGCAAATTTTGTTCTTCTTTAAAATATTTGCTCTACAGATGATTAAATCGTTAAATAGCTTATCGCATAATTCCACTCTTAATAAAAAGCTTTCATTTAAATTCGCGATTGAAAAAATGCAACTGTATTATCATTTTTACAAATTGTTTGAAAAAAAAAAAATATTCAAAGCGCTATTTTTGTTCGATAATAAATTAAAAGAGAAAACGAAGGAGAGATTAATTATAATTTGTTTTTAACGCGAGTTAACCGAGACAAATTATACATTACATCTGTACAAGCTTTGATTTTTAAAGGACATTATGCGAAAACTCTGCCAATTGGTGGTAGCACATTTTGAGTTTTGGAAATTGTGCGAGCCAACACTTAAGACTTTAAGATCGTGCATTCGTTAAGAAAGAACTTTCCATTTAAAACTTATACTATCAACACATACTTTCGCGTGACTAGGACTTTAAAGTCGTTTCCTTAATTGGCAATGTTATGCACCTTTTCAATAATAGATACTAGTCGTTTAGTAAAATTTACTCTATTAAACCTTTACTAACTCGCAATGTTAAAAAATTTCCTTCTTCAAGTGGCTTGCATTTATATGCATTGCGCAGTGCATTATATGCGTGCAGAGGGTATTGGTAGAGAAATGAAAAGTACATTTGAGCAAACTTTACCATCATCCGAATCATTCAAAGCAATGTCAATGAGTTGACAGGGATTTGGGACGATAGCAAGTCGTCGGCATTCCGGCTTATTCGGAAATAGTACTGACAGTTTATCGAGGAGAATCTTGTTTTCCTTGAGGCTCAATCCAAGACCCTTAGCAACTGCCTGGTAAGTTAAATCGTCGTGGGTAGGCCCTATCCCGCCGGAAGTGAAGACTATTGTGTAATTTTTAGACGCTTCCGCGACTTCTTTTGAGATAATATCAATCTGATACGAAATGCAAATGCAAAACAATGCATTGGTTAATCGTCAATTATAATAGCTTAAACTTACGAAATATTCGTGCATTTCATTCATAATTTATAGAAATATTGTAATTTAGTCTAAACAATTCGATAATCAGTTGTTATCGACAAAATTTAATAGTGTACGGAACAAAATGGAACGTAATTTTAATCAAATGCGAGTGATCCGAGTTCCTCCGGCAACCAATTTCCGCGTATTCCTCATTTTAATAAAAATGTAGCAAAACCAAATAATTAATCAGTTAAATTATGAAATATTTGCCATTAAAAATTATTCCTTAAAACTCTACTTAATGCTCATTTTTAAGAAAGAAGTAATATGAAACATTTGTTATTTTACTTTTTCCCATCTTTTCAAGATGCGTATAATTAATAAATAAACCACTCTATCGAACACGATTGAAATGTTTTTAGAAACGCGTTATTTCATTTATTATATTGAGAAATATATAAAAAATATATTGACAAAAATTCAAAGTCAAAAATGTTAATTGTTAGTTATTGTACATTATTTTTATTACTCGATACAAAGCACAGCATTAAGATTATACAGAATGAACAAATTCTAATCTAATATGTACAATATATTAAATATGATATGTTGACAGAGTGTCAACATATAACAAATTTTAATAATTTAAAAGCAATATTTAAGATTAAAAATCATTGCAAATCGAGCAAAAGTTGAACTGTAAATATAGACGTATTTTAGAGAAAAGGAATATATAAAAAATTAGCATTTTATATTATCTCTTGACTAAAAAGTCGTTCTACTATAATTGGTAACTAATATAATTGGTAAAAATAACTTGAATACTCAATAATGATTTATTTATGTGTATTAATTTCCTTTATCAATTTTGCACATTAATATTCGGTTTAAAAATTATTTTAGACAAGTGGCAATATTCTCGGATTATCCTTGAGTAATCTTATTATCGTTTAAGCCTGTCATATTTAACAATATATACATATATATATATATATATATATATATATATATATATATATATATATATATATATATATATATGTATATATATATATATAAAAAA